>APFE030766772.1:12674-24490 GCA_000404065.3 Pinus taeda | reverse complement strand
TTGCTCTGGAAAGTGCCATAATATCAAGCTATCCATGGGAGAATATGTATTGAATAGCCCAATGCTTTCCATTCCAATTGGAGGTGCTGATGTTGTACTAGGATTGTAATGGCTATAATTCTTGGGTACAATAGCTTTTAACTTTCAAGAAATTTTCATGAAATTTTATGCGGAAGGAAAGGAAATTGAATTAAGGGGCATTGCAGGGAAACCAGGAAAGATAATCAGCTCTAACGGTATGACAAAGCTTCTAAAAAAGGAACAACGAAGTGTAATTGCACAATTATGTTCGCTAGATGTTTCCACATTGAAAGCATCTATTTATCTAGATATCCAAAAAGTCTTAGACAATCATTCCAAGGTATTTCAGACTCTCAAAGGTCTCCATCCTGTTCGTGATCACGATCATGCTATTCATTTGATTCCAGGAAGTGTTCCTCCAAACATCAGGCCATACAGATATCCCTATTCCCAAAAGAGTGAAATGGAACGTATGGTTGCAGAAATGCTAGAGGATGGTATAATTCAACCTAGCCAAAGTTCTTTCTCTGCTCCAATAGTATTGGTGCACATGAAGGATGGATCATGGCACATGTGTCCGAATTATAGGGAGCTCAACAAGCTCACTATTAAAGATAAGTTTCCCATTCCTGTCATTGACGAATTATTGGATGAATTGCATGGATCAATTTACTTCCAAGTTGGATCTTCATTCAGGATATCATCAAATCATAATGAAGACTAAAGACATTCTGAAAACAACATTTAGAACTCATGAGGGTCACTATGAATTCCTGGTCATGCCTTTTGGTCTTACCAATGCACCTTCTACATTTCAAGGTTTGATGAATTCCATTTTCAAACCCTTCCTTAGAAAATTTGTGTTAGTATTGTTTTAATGATATACTAATCTACAACAAATCTTGGACGGATCATGTTGAACATGTTGACAGGGTGCTACAACTATTGGAGGAGAAACAATTATATGCAAAAAGATCCAAATGTTTCTTTGGAGTACAAGAGGTGGAATATCTGAATCATATTGTATCTCATGAAGGAGTTAAGGTAGACCCTAGAAAAATTAAAGCCATTAAGGAATGGAAAATCCCCATATCCATAAAGCATTTGCAAGAATTTCTTGGGTTGACAGGGTATTATCGCAAGTTCGTTAAGAATTATTGGAAAATAACAACACCTCTAACAACATTATTGAAGAAAGATGCATTTTCATGGACTCCAAAAGCAAAAAAGGCCTTCGAACATCTTAAAGAGGCAATGTGCCAAGCACTGGTCTTAGCTACACCAAACTTCACAAAAACCTTTATTATGGAATGTGATGCTTCAGGAAATGGAATTGGTGTTGTTTTAATGCAAGATGAAAGACCCATTGCTTTCGAAATTTGTCCAATCAAGGGAAAGTATTTACACAAAGCTATTTATGACAAGGAAATGTTGGAAATACTACATGCACTTAAGAAATGGCGACCCTACCTAATGGGAAGACACTTCAAAGTAAAAACGAATCATGATAGCCTTAAATACCTTTTAGAACAAAGATTATCCTCTGAAGAACAACAAAATTGGGTCACAAAGATGTTGGGTTATGACTTTGAAATCATCTACAAAAAAGGGAAGCAAAATGTTGTGGTAGATGCACTCTGAAGAAACGATGAGGATGTGGAAGCATTCTTGTGCGCCATTTCTATTATCCAACCACATTGGATAAACGAAGCACGGGGGGAATGAAAGAATGGCGAAGAAGTGCGGGCACTTATTCAAAATTTACAACAAGATTCTAGTACATCTTATACGTATAGCTGGAAAAATGATTCAATATGGTACAAAGATCGCTTATACCTCTTTAAGAATTTCCAAATCAAACAAAAGATTCTTTCGGAATTGCACACTTCTCCCTTAGGAGGGCACTCAAGATTTTTGAAAACTTACCACAGGGTTGAGAAGGAATTTTTTTGGGATGGCCTTAAATCAGATATTCAAAAGTTTGTGGCGGAATGTTTGGTTTGCCAACAAAATAAAGCTGAAACAATTAAGATACTAGGTCTATTACAACCTTTATCCATTTCAAGCCAACATTATGAGGAGGTTTCAATGGATTTTATCACAGGTTTACCCAAGTCTGAGGAAAAGAGTGTCATCATAGTGGTAGTTGACAGACTTACCAAGTATGCACACTTTTGTGCGTTATCACATCCATTTAAATCCAGTACAGTTTCTACTGCATTTATGGAAACAATTCAAAAGCTACATGGAAACCCAAAGGTTATTGTAAGTGACAGAGATCCCATTTTTACTGGAAATTTTTGGACAAAATTATTTTCTTGTCTTGGTACTGAGTTCGCTCATAGCGTATCTTATCATCCTCAATTTAATGGGAAAATTGAGATAGTAAAAAAATGTTTGGAAGGACATCTTCGTTGCTTTGTATCTAATAAAAAGACACAATGGGTCAAATGGTTGCCTCTCGCTGAATGGTGGTATAACACTTCCTTCCATACTGCAACAAAAATGACCCCATTTATGGCACTTTATGGATATCAGCCACCTTCCATCACATCAAATTTAAGAGAAATTTCTAGGTTCAACTAGTGGAACATCACATCAAACATTAACAACAAGTTCTCCATCTCTTATAGGATAACCTTGTGTTGGCACAAAATATAATGAAACAACAAGCATATCAACATCGTAGCGAAAGAAGTTTTGATGTAGGTGACTGGGTATTCCTACGACTACAACCATATAAAAAAATATCCCTCAAGCAAGCTAAGAAGGATAATAAATTATCACCAAAGTATTATGGTCCGTACAAGATGTTGCAAAAGGCTGGTACTATGGCATACAAATTGGAGCTTCTTGCAGCTTCTCGAGTGCACCTAGTTTTCCATGTTTCATGTTTATAGAAGGTTATAGGTGACAAGCTCCCAGTTCAAAGAATATTGCCAGAACTTGATGAGGAAGGAAAAATTATATTGGAATCGGAAGCAGTCATAGAAACAAGAACTCGACAGCTACGAAATCGATCCATTTCAGAGTATCTCATCAAGTGGAAGAACTTATATGTTGAAGATTCCACATGGGAGGATGAGAATTTTATACAAAAGCATCTAGAACTACTCAAGCTTGAGGACAACACCTTTTTGAAGGAAAGGGGCATGTTAGGTCCCTATAGTAACTAACGATGCCCCCATTACTATTGTAGTTATATCCCTTTATTAATATTGTTGTGCCCCTATTGTCCCATATTGTTATTATTGTACCCCATAAGATCCCTCTATTGTTATTTTTGTGCCTTTTAATATTATTGTTTTAGGTCGGCTTGGTTATATTGTGACTCCTTAGAATCATATATTATAGAAAGGAGGTTTTGTCATTTTTGGAATCATCCAAGAATTGTTCATTTATGTAATGTAAAGGAGGTTGCCCCCTCGAAGAGGCTGAATTCTAAGGCGTTGATCTATCTTTTCTATCTTTTTGTGAGCTGGTTTCATAACAATTTCCTTGGCTTGGGCCAAGGTCTGGCCAATAGATGTATCTCTCTCTACCTATCACAACTTTTCTAAAAGTCTCTGAGATTTGTCCAATTTAGCAGCCCGAGCAGCTTCAGCTTTTGCCTTTTGGGCTTCTACAGCTTTGAGCTGTCCCTGTAAGGTCTCATTTTCCTTTGATTGCAAAGACATATTTTACAATGTCTGTGTGACCTCTTCAGCATTAGGAGTTTGAGTAGAAGTAATAGGTGCAGTGGTTGTTCCTATGGATTGCAACTGAAAAAGAGGTACAACATCCAAGGGAACAAAGACCATCTTCAAGTTGTCTTCCTTCTCCTTTATCAACTTTTCCAACTCTGCTTCCATTTTCCCGATCTGTATGTTCTAATCAATAATTAATTTCATCATGTTTTCTTTCTGAGCTTCAACTTCTGTAGTGTCCTTCGTCATTGGATCTTCTGTAGCTGACAGCTTGAGTTGTTTCCTCAATGCTGCAACGTCCAAGTTTCTCTTCTTAATAATTTTTTCAGCAACAATAACATCCTTAGGGTCATACCCTATCGTAATCACCAAGTCCTCAAAAGACTTGATCCTATTGTCTTTGGCCAAGGAGGAGACCTTCTCCATTTTCAACTGTGACTGTACATTTGCAAAAGAGACCTGCGATTTGGATAAAGACATGGCAGTGTTAGTGAGAGTGGAGGATATCATCTCATCAGTTTGTTTGTGCATCTCCATTTTATCAATGGGATGCATATCCTTTGTGTTTAACTCAAAGGTGGTGTTGTTGTAGTCGGCTATTGATTTGGGTTGTGAAGTCTGGTCCTCAAGGAAGGCCATCTGCATTTTGCCATGTTCAGTATCATATACTGACAGAAGTCTACTTTGTAAACTGGAATTCTACTTCTATAATTGGTTGTAGGTGTTGTTCTTCAAGATTTCATTTCTGAGCTTTATTTATTTGTACCTACCAAACACTATTTTCTCTTGTTCTATCAGGACAATGTGTGTTTCCAGCTCGGTCTCCTTATGACCTTGTGAAGATGAAGGTTCAAAAGGAGAAGTAGTGAACTTCATGGGTGCTGGTGGAGAATCTGTGATGATGACCACTGCATGTTCTTCCATTTCTTTGTCTACTTCTGATTTGTGAGTCACTTTGGGCCTCTTTCTGTAACCGATTCCAAATTCTCTAGCTTCACTCCCTGTAGTAGATGATGACCCTTCCTCCCTCTGCCTTTTGCTAGATTTTTCTTGAGGAACAGGAGTCTGCAAACTGGAAGTGGACACAATCTGCTTTTCAACTTCCTAGAGGGTATTTTCCACCCATTCCCCATGATTGGCATATTTTTCTATGTTTGGCCTAGAAGTGTGGATATAGGGAGTGTTATTATTGTCCACTCTAAGTTTTGAGATGATGCCATAGGGGTCAAAAACCACGTGAAGCTTAAGATGAATTTCATCTCCTTCAATATTTTATCTGCCTCTTCACTTGTTGTCTTGGTGACAACATACAAATGGGCCCACTTGTCTTTTAATTCTGAATTATACCTTCTTCTTTGCCACTACAAAGTGAATCTCATCTCAGTTCAACATCTGTCTGATGTATTCTAGTGCAAAGATCCTAATTGGGAGGTACTTGGGGAGTTTGTAGGGGGCCAATTCACATCCATAGACTCTAATCTTTGTGTAATTTTGGTACAGGTACCAATCTCCGTCCTTTGCTTGGTCTGATAGATGCAAAATCCTTTTGATCTCCTCACTGATTTTGGGCTGCACTTCACTATAGAGAATGTTCATAGTTGGATGAACAAAGTCTTCTATAAATTGTTGGTAGGTGAATTCCTGTTGTTCTTTCATGACCAATGAGGTCCAAAAGATCACTGGTTGTTGATCCCTTGCATCATCCAATTTCTGGAATGCAAAAGTGAACTTTTCTGCTTGATAATAGATGAACATGTAAATCAAAATAGAGGTGCAACTGAACACTTGCTCTTTGGGAAACTTGATGAACTGCTCATGGATATTGTCAGCGAAGAATTGAAATTGAAAATAGTAGAGGGCTTGTTGTCCATGGAAAATGTGGAGAGGAATCCTAAAATAGGTTCATCTAACCACTGATCAGAATGGTAGCCTAGAATATGAGAAAGGATAGAAATAATATACTTGGCCTAATAAGGGAAAATGGAAGAAGGATAAGGAGGATTCTTCTTACGAAATTGTGTGTTCTTTGGCAGGAAAATCGCAAAGATCCTAGCTCTAGTGGAAAAATCTAGCTTTTGATAACGCTAGGTGAGGGCTTCTAGGGAGAAAGGGGCAAAATTTTCCACAAAAGGGGCCAACATCATTTGGTTAATAAATTTGGTTGTGATGGTGAAAAGGATGTCACCTGTAAGTGCAATTATAGCTCTTTAAGCAGGGACATAGCAAGCTTGGCACCTTTTGGTGAATTTTGGGGCTTGAAATGTCACATGAAAGATATAGTGGAGGAGGTTTGACTCCCAGAGTCCTATCTCATCATTTTTATCATAGTTCTTATCCTCTAAGTAGCAGTATAACTCGAGGAAATCACAGTCACAAAGTGTCTCAGTTATCCGGTAATCCCTGTCTGTCAATGATGTGTGATCCATGTCTACAGAAGGTGGAATTAATGGGTTAATGGCCTAGTTCTAGGTATTAGCTTTAGGAGGCATGGCTATAGCAGTTTTTGAACAAAATGGATAGACAAAGGTGGCTTACCGGACTCAGAAAAGATAGTCTGTTAGGTGAAAAAGCACACGGAGTTCAGCGATATCGGGATGCTGGTGGTGAAGAAGCTCTAGCTAAGGTCGCTGCAAGAAATAATGAATAATGAAAGCAATGAGAAGTAAATATTGAGCATGATAGGCTTGGGATTTATTTAAATGCAGAGGCAGAGTCCCGTTAGAAATGGCGTGGGGTCGTTACTGAATGGTTACCCGGGAAAATTAAATGAGGAACGAGTATTAAGCGGGAAGGCATTTAATTGGAGCAATGGGAGAGACAGGTGGTAGGTGGAGAGTGGTGGACGAGGAGTGGTGGGGGTGCGGCAGGAATGGATATGGATTGGTGGTTTCTGGAGAGGGTGATGGGTAGTAAGTGATATCAGGGGGGTGCGAAATCACTGCAATGAGCCATGTAGGGGGTAGGGCCCGACGGAGAAACCACCTTCCGGCCCTCCCAATGATAAAGGGAGAATGCAAAGGGGTGGGGGAAAAGGGATGATGGTCGTGGATGGAGCGGGGGACTAGATCCCAAGGTGTCGAAGGTGACAGAGGTTTAATAAAAAATGGCAAAATGATTTGTCTGCTTGCGCTCGCATGATTTTCTTTTCAAACTTAGGGTAAGGGGGAAAATATACAGTGTGAAGAACTTTATCCCTGCGCATATAATTATCCTTTGAACTTAGGATAAGGGATAAATAACAAAATATTTTGAAATACATAGTGCATAGTATGTGTTTTCCCCTCTTTTCCCTATCCTCAAACTTAGGATAAAACTTATGCATGATGATATTTAAGCAAACCTGCAAATCTACCTACCCTTAGCTAGACTAGCATTTTTTATTTTGATCTCTAGGGTGCACTTAGACTAGCAAACCCATTTTTATTTTCTTTTATGCAAAAAGACAACTATTTAACTTATCCCTTATTTCTGCTATTGACCCAAATTAAATAACTGGGTCAATGTCATTTTCTACCTAACTAATTATTTACCTAGTTTAAACTATTGGATAGACCTTTATTCTCTATCTAATCTTGTTAAAATTGGCAACTAGGGCCAAACTCCATGTGGGTCATCTTATTTATGGCAGCTGGTATTTTTATTGGATCCCTCTCATTGAGAGGTGTAGTATTGATCTAAAGATATACTCTTTGGAACTACGCTGTAGGTTCATATGAACCTCCTCTGAAAGCCGCAACTTCTGGTGGTGGGATGAAGTCAATCCGATGAACGGTTTGCAAGATATCGACTGCCCTAGTTTGAAGTCGGAAGTTGCCGAATTTGAAGCTGCAATTGCAGAAGTAAAGATTGACTTGCGTGGCCTAGAATATCTCCTCTTTAGAACTACGCTATAGGTTCATCTGAACCTCCTCTGAAAGCCGCAACTTCTGGTGGTGGAATGAAGTCAATCCGATGAATGGTTTGCAAGATATCGACTGCCCTGGTTTGAAGCCGGAAACTGCTGAAACTGAAGCTGCAACTGCAAAAGTAAAGATTGAATTGTGTGGCCTAGAAGATCTCCTCTTTGGAACTATGCTAAAGGTTCATCTGAATCTCCTCTAGAAGCTGAAACTTTTGGCGGTGGAATGAAGTCAATCCCATGGTCGGTTTGTGAGGTATCGTCTGCCCTAATTTGATAATAAAGCCGTAATGCTGATGCTATTTAGGGTTTGCTACTGCTGATATGAATCAGATTTATTGTACTATTTCTCTCTGCTAAATCATTGAAGATAAAAGAAGATTTGATCAAAGGGTTTCCCCACACATTGTGGGGTTTGTCCCTGGCTAGCCGCCACATCTTGTGTCTCTTGTCTTGGCTTGTTTTCTGTCGATCGTTTAATGTTCTATCTGCACTTTACTTTATGTACATGTGATTGCTAATCGGTGGAATATAATAAGAAAAAGAAGTAAACTGTTATAAGCATAGAAAATACCATAACTTAACATGGTATCAGAGGTGAGGTGAAGACAAAGCCCGAGCAAGAGCAAGAGAAATCACCGAAGAGAAGATTAGCAAGGCTATCCTAAAAGAACTATGGGGTCCTCAATACTCTTTCCTGCCGAAGACAAGCTTCGTGAGAAAGCTGAATATCATGGATGGAAGATGTCTATCGATCTAACCCTCGAGGATCAAGGAGTGTTGGGTCACGTGAGAGGAAATATTGTTGAGCCTCCATCAAATGCATCCGCTGCTGCATGGAACAAATGGAAAACTGAAGAAGTCAAAATAGAAGATCATTTGGGACTCTATTGATAAGCGCTTGGTGGCCTACATCTCTGATCTAGACACCTCAAAGGAAATCTACGATAGACTGGTGAGTTTATTTAAAGTTAATGATGCAAATCAAGTTTTGTTTCTTAGGAATAAGATGAAGGAAATTAAGTAGAGTAAAGATCAGAGTATGCAAGCATACTTCTTAAGAATCACCGAGATCAAGAATGATCTCCTATCTATCGGGGAAACTATTACTGACAAAGAAATGGCACTCACAACTCTTGGAGGATTACCATCCAAATGGTATGTGTTCAGGACTACTCTTCTGAACTATAATGTAATTCCTGGTTTCGAGGAATTAATGGCTAGACGCATTCAAGAAGAAACAAGGGTAGAAGAGCAGGAAATGCCCTTGTCTAAAGGTCCTCCTCCTACCTTTTCTTCTCATGCTAAGAAAAGAAATAATTCCGGGTCTAAATCGAAAAGAAAGGCTGGATCTAAGGGTGGAAGAAAAGGACGATGTTTCATTTGCAATAAAGCAGGTCACTATGCAAGGAAATGCCCTGATAGAAAGGACTTCCATCATGATGATGATCAAAATCCCTCTCATGGTAATCGAAGGGATGGAAAATTAAATAGAAAAGGTAAGAGGAGAGCTGGGAATCGAGGAAGAGGACAACCATTCAAGAAGGCCAGAAAGTCCAAGATGTATTAAATGCACCTGACCTCAAAAAGAACCTAGTGTCCATCTCAGCAATGGAAGACAAAGGCTACAAGGTAACCTTCAGTGATGGCAAGGTATGTATATGGAAAAATTATGTTAAAGAGGCCTTTACTTTTGGGTTTAGTGTTGATTCATTATATCAGGTCGATGGAAGTCTGCTAGGTGTCATGTCTTGTGACACAACTCTTCATTCCAAACTTTGGCATCGTAGGTTTGCCCACCTTCATTACAAAGCTCTACCCAATGTAAGACATATGGTAACAGGGATGCTCAAATTCCAAGTAGAGAAAGAAGGTGTATGTCTGGGATGTGCCGAAGGAAAGCTCAAAAGGGGACCATTCCCCTCAAGCCAAAGCAAGACCTTTGATATATTACAGTTGGTTCACTCAAGGATATCTGAGGCTGACATTAAGAGGGAGACTACTACACCACATACTCCTGAGCAGAATGGTGTGGCAAAAAGGAAGAACTGTATGATTGTGGAAACTATCTCTATAGGTAGATGATGTAACAATGCCTGATGTGGAGGAACCCATGGATCTTATTTATCCACCTGAGCCTTCTCTTCTAGGAAGAGGCCTTCATGGCTTAGGGGGCTACTTGATGATGCTGAAGGATATGTTGCACCCTGAGGAACCTTTCGTCAAAGTTAGAAACCTAACAGGTATCAGGGATACCTGACCATCATGAGCACGATCATACAAAATGAGCCTTCATCATTCTCAGATGCCGTCAAGCATCAAGTATGGAAGGATGCTATGACCAAAGAATATGAGTCTATTATGGAGAATGATGTCTGGGAAGTAGTTCCTAGACCCCAGGACAAGACAACTGTCACTTCTAAATGGCTTTACAAGATAAAGCATGCAGTAAATGAAAGTACGGAAAAGTATAAGGCTCGTTTTGTTGCTCGTGGTTTCTCCCAGAAGGAAGGTATAGACTATGATGTGATATTTGCACCTGTTGCCAGATATATGACCATCCGCTCGATTATAGCCCTTGCAGCTTCACAAGGATGGAACCTACATCAGATGGATGTCAAGACCGCGTTCTTGCATGGTTCTATCAAAGAAGAGGTCTATGTGGAGCAACTTGAAGGATTTGAGATTTATGATTGAAAATCTCATGTATGTAGGTTGAAGAAGGCTCTCTATGGGCTGAAGCAAGCACCCCAAGAATGGTATGAGAGGATCGATAGCTACTTGATGAAGCTGGGATTCACTAGGAGTGAAGTCGATCCTAACCTTTACTTTAAGGTTGAAGATGACCAGACTCTCATATTGGTGCTATATGTGGATGACCTCTTTCTAACAGGTGCAAACCCTCTCATTTACAAATGTAAGATGGAGTTGGCTTCTGAATTTGAAATGAAGGACCAAGGACTTGAAGTGTGGTAGAAGCTGGGAGAAATTTTCCTATCTCAAGGAAAATATGTGGTGAAGATATTGGAAATATTTGATATGGTGGACTGCAAGCCTGTGAGTACCTCAAGGATCTTAACTTTTAGAAGTTATGTGGTAGTGATGTCGGACCAGATTTGGGAAATGCTTCTGAGTTTCATAAACTCATTCACATTGATGTTCTTAGTGAACCTCCATCCGAACATATGTTTTGCAGTTAGCATTGTGAGCTCATATTTGGTTGAGCCTCACTGGATTGATGCCAAGAATCTTCTGAGATATCTTCGTGGTACAATGGGTTAAGATACACTGCCGGAGATGTGAGACTACTTGGATATACTGATGCTGATTGGGCAGGAAATGTGGTGGACCGTAAGAGCACTTTCGAGTGTTGTTTCACCTTGGGATCTGCTTAGATATCCTGGATGAGCAGGAAGTAGAAGTCGGTGGCTTTGAGCATCGCCGAAGCAGCAGATATTGTTGCTACCATGACCTCGTGTGAGGCAGTCTGGTTGCGAAATCTCTTCAATGAGCTGTTTAGATTTACATTGGATACCACTGTGATTCTCTGTAACAACTAGAGGTGGGATTCAATTAATGAGGAATCCCGTATACAACTGACATAGATCATCTGGGATATGGTAAGTCGATGAGCAAGGATGCTCCATCGCATTAAGATGATGTATAGGTCGATACACCTTGTCAAAGCCCTGAGGAAAGATCTAATCTGTGATTTTCCCAAACGACTTGGAGTCATCAAGAAACCCTTGTACAAGGGTCCTGCATGTTGTATACATTGAGCTCTGGGAGCTTTGAGGGCCTTGCGGTTCTTACTGGAACAACATACGACCACAGGGTGACTCACCCTCCCCTGGTGGTGCGCACTGGAACAAGATGATTCGCTCTCTTGTGGGACAAGATGATTCGCTCTCTTGTGGAACATGATGATTCGCTCTTTTGTGTAGCAGGATGATTAGTTCTCCTGTGAGGCCTGGATTGATGTGTTCTCCATGGCGATTGTAGCAAGATTGATGTGTTCTCCTGTGAGGCATGGATTGATGTGTTCTCCATGGCGATTGTAGCAGTATTGATTTGTTCTCCTCTGAGGACAGGATTGATTAAGTTCTCCTATCGAGGCATCCTACCCATGCAGTGTGGGACTCATGGGAAGTACCTCTCATCTGATCAATGAGTAGGGAAATGAAGTTAGGGACCATAGTAGTACCGATGGA
>APFE030766772.1:0-12348 GCA_000404065.3 Pinus taeda | reverse complement strand
ACTTCGGGTTGGTTGAGACTGGTCTGGGACTAGTGGTACATACTCTGAGACTGAATTTGAGTCAGTATGATACATCCTCGATCATTTCTTCTTCTTCATAATTCGGACAAAAGCAGAGCAGAACAGAACAATGCAAGAGCAGAGCAAAATAGAGCAAAACAATATAGATCAGTACAGGGCAGAACAAGTCAAAGCAAATCAGGAAGAATTGAGCAGAGCAGGGCAAGGGTCAGGCTATACAGGGCAGTGCATTTGATGGATGAATAGTAACGACTGATAGACAGATTGCAGATGAAGTTATCCATGGTTGAGAGGGAGTGTTAAAATTGGCAACCAGGGAAAAAATTCATGTGGGTCATCTTATTCATGGCTGATAATATTTTTATTAGATTCCTCTCGTCGAGAGGTGTAGGATTGATATAAATATCATCCGATTCCGATAAGTATTCTTGGAGATATGAATTTATTTTGATTATGGAATAATAATCAAGCTGACCTACAACTCATGTAGGCTCAGAAGCCCAACAGTCGCATCTATTCAACCACCAACGTTTTGTATAAATATAAGAGGAATTTTCCTCATTTGCACTCACTCATCTCATCACATCTCTCTCTCTCTACTGCGCAGATATGAGTCTCTTCTCTACTGCACTGAAATGGGTCTCTCTCTCTCACACATGTGAAGCCGGAAGCTGCTGAATTTGAAGCTGCAACTGCAGAAGTAAAGATTGACTTTAATGGCCTATAAGATCTCCTCTTTGGAACTAGTTTGTAGGTTCATCTGAACCTCCTCTGAAAGCCGCAACTTCTAGTGGTGGAATGAAGTCAATTCGATGAACGGTTTGCAAGATATCGACTGCCCTAGTTTGAAGCTGGAAGCTGCTGAATTTGAAGCTGCAACTGCAGAAATAAAGTTTGACTTGCGTGGCCTAGAAGATCTCCTCTTTGGAACTGTGTTGTAGGTTCATCTAAACCTCCTCTGAAAGCTACAACTTCTGGTGGTGGAATGAAGTCAATCCGATGAACGGTTTGCAAGATATCGACTACGCTAGTTTGAAGCCGGAAACTGCTGAAACTGAAGCTGCAAATGTAGAAGTAAAGATTGACTTGCGTGGCCTAGAAGATCTCCTCTTTGTAATTGCGCTATAGGTTCATCTGAACCTCCTCTGGAAGCCGAAACTTTTGGTGGTGGAATGAAGTCAATCCGGCGGTCGGTTTGTGAGATATCGTCTGCCCTAATTTGATAATAATGCCGGTAATGCTGATTCTATTTAGGGTTTGCTACTGCTGATATGAATCATATTTATTGTACTATTTCTCTCTGCTGAATCATTGAAGATAAAAGAATATTTGATCAAAGGGTTTCCCCACACATTGTGGGGTTTGTCCTTGGATAGCCGCCACACCTTGTGTCTCTTGTCTTGGCTTGTTTTCTGTCGATCGTTTAATGTTCTATTTGCACTTTACTTTATGTACATGTGATTGCTAATCGGTGGAATATAATAAGTAAAAGAAGTAAACTGTTATAAGCATAGAACATACCATAACTTAACAGTCTAAGATCATGATCTCAAAATGATCTCATCATATATATGTATATGAGCATACTCAGTAATGGGACTGCATGATGATAAAGGATAGCATGATCATGATGATGTAAACGGCAGCATGATTGGCAATGAGACTACATGTTGATGTATGAGGCAACATGATGATAGATGGGGCAGCATGATGATGAGAGTAGATGAGAGCTGCTCAATCATCAAGGTTCAACACTCTGACAGTACAACATGGTGTCACACAGTTATGTGCAACAAATGGACGAGAGGTAGTATTATGATAGGTGAAGGAGTCACCTTAGAGAATCAGTTGAAGCATATGTCTTCAACTGATCTTTGCGGATATAAAAAGTCAAAGTGTTGACTTTTATTGTAAATGTACTATCTCTCTCACTTTCTCTGCTAAACTTTGAAGAACTTAAAAGAAGAATTGATCAAGGGTTTCCCCACAATGGGGTTTGTCCATGGTAGCGTCACATCTTGTGTCCTCTTGTCTTGGATTGTTTTATGCAATTTATGTTTATTTTCTATCTGCAGTTTATGATATGATTTCTAACTGTGAAAAATTAAATAAATTGCTCTAGCATAGAACATACCTAAAATTAACATGGTATAAAAGATGAGATGAAGACAACGCCCAAGCAAGAGTGAAAAAGCAATCACCAAAGATAGTTGGGACAGGACAAAAGGATCAATGGGTTCCTCATCCCTCTTCTAATTCACTAAGGGTGAAATCGAAGTAGAGAATATTATGAGAATGGCACAATGGAAATTTTTGATGGCCTACATAAAGATCACTTCATTGGGAAGTTTGGATCTAAGGATGGAAGGAAAGAAAGATGCCTTGGTTACAATAAGTTTGGCCATTATGCGAAGGAGTGTCTGAATGGCAGAGAGACTTCTCTTTATGAAGATAAACAAATCATTCCAAGGTCAAGGGAATGATAGGTAATATAGTTCATCAAGGAGAAATGGTTGACTCTTCAAAGAGAGCAAGGAACCCCACGCACTTCATCAGATAGATAATCATGGGATTATACTTGGAGTCGATACCACCTATCTCTGAAAGGGTGTAGGGAATGTTACCCCTAAATTGAATGAGGGTAACTCGATTCATTTACATAAACACTTTTATGTACCTGATCGCAAGAAGAACCTGGTGTCCATTTCAGCAATGGAAGTCAAAGGTTTAGGTTGGAACTCATCAATGGAAACGTACGTGTTTGAAAATAGATTTTTCTCAGATGTTTTTGAGTTCAGGGTTGTATCAAATTACAGGAAGTCCATTGGGGACCATTTCCATTGACACAACACCGGAGGTCTGTGAGTTAGATGGTGACAGGGATTCCTGAATTCAAAAAGAGCATGAAGGTACATGTCTAATATTTACCAAAGAAAAATCTTAAAAGGGGACCACTCCCCTCATGTCACAGGTCCATAGGTTTGGAACAACTTGAGGAGTTTGAGATTCATGATCGGGAATCTCATGTATGCAGGTGGTAGAAAGCCCTTTATGGCTTGAAGCAAAACACCCCGGGCACAGTATGAAAGGATCAACAACTAATTGTTGAAGCTGAAATTCACTAGGAGTGAAATCGATCCAAACCATCCGAAGGTTGTGGTTGACATACCTGTCTTACCGGAACCTATGTCTGACAGGTGCAGACCCTCTCATTTGTAGAAGACAGAGGGAATTGGATTCTGAATGTGGAAAGATAAATTGCAAGCCTGTGACTACCTCAAGGATCTTAACTTTTAGAAGTTATATGGTAGTGATGTCGGACCAGATTTGGGAAATGCCTCTAAGTTTCATAAACTCATTCATGTTGATGTTCTTGGTGAACCTTCGTATGGACATATGTTTTGCAGTTAGTATGGTGAGATCATATTTGGTTGATCTTCACTTGTTTGGTGCCTAGAATCTTCTAAGATATCTTCAGGGCACAAGCTCTCATGGATTGAGATACACTGCCTAGAATATTTCAAATGATGAATGGGTTGGTAGTGTGGAGGATCACTAAAGCACTTCTAAGTGCTGGTTCTCCTTGGGATTTTCTTCAATATCCTGGATGAGAAAGAAGTAGAATTCGGTGGCTTTGAGCACCGGTGAGGCAGAGTATATTGCTGCTAGCATGATTGTCTGAGAGGCAGTCTGGTTACAAAATCTCTTCAATGAGCTGTTATGATACGACTATGTAGTCGGATGATTAGTTCTCCTGTGACGTCTGAATGATGTGTTCTCCATGACAACTATGTAGCAGGATGATTAGTTCTCCTGTGATGTTTGATGATGTGTTCTCCATGACGAATATGTAGCAGGATGATTAGTTCTCCTGTGATGTCTGGATGATGTGTTCTCCATGACGACTATGTAGCAGGAAGATTAATTCTCTTGCGGGGCCTGCATGATGTGTTCTCCACGACAATTGTGTAGCAAGATGATAAGTTCTCTTGTGAGGACATGATTGATTAGTTCTCCTATCGAGGCATCCTACCCATGCAGTCTAAGACTCATGGGAAGTACCTCTCATTTGATAAATGAGCAGGGAAATCAGGATGGGGACCATAGTAGTACCAATGTACGCATTGCTGTATCTACCGTACTCCCTATGCTAGGATGACCTTCATTGATCTGGGATCAATGATACTGGTTTGTGACCAGTTGTAGGAGTTGTACCTACTATGGCGCTGACTTCGGGTCGGTTGAGATTGGTCTGGGACCAGAGGTACATACTCTGAGACTGACTTCGGGTCAATAGAGGACTGGTCTGGGACTAGTGAGAGTGGTACATACTATGATGCTGACATCAAGTCAGTTGAGACTGGTCTGGGACTAGTGGTACACACTCTGAGACTGATGATACTGGTCTGGGACTAGTGGTAGGAGTGGTACCCACTATGACGCTAACTTTGGATTGGTTGAGATTGGTCTGAGACCAATGGTACGCACTCTGAGACTGACTTCGGGTCAGTGGAGAATGGTATGACTCATTCTCAATCAATTCTTCTTCTTCATGGTTCAACAGAGCTAAGTTGAGCAGAGCAGAGCTGAGCCGAGCCAACAGAGATGAGCAAAGCAGAGCTGAGCCGAGCCAGAAGAGATGAGCAAAGCAGAGCAGAGCTAGCAGAGCTGAGAAAAGCAGAGCAGAGCCAGTAGAGCTGAACATAGTAGAGCAGAGCCAACAAAGCTGAGTACAACAGAGAAGAGTCAGCAGAGCTGAGCAAAGTAGATTAGAGCCAACAGAGCTGAGTAGAGCAAACTTTATCCAATAGAGCCAACAGAGCCAACAAAGCCAACAGAGCCAAAAAAGCCAACAGAGCCAACAAAGGCAACAGAGTAGAGCAGAGCCAGTTGAGCTAACAGAGCTAAGCAGAGCCAACAGAGTTGAGCAGAGCAGAGCAGAGCCAATAGAGCCAATAGAGCCATCAGAGACGAGCAGAGCAGAGTAGAGACAACAGAGTAGAGCAGAGCCAGTAGAGTTGAGTAGAGCAGTGCAAGGCACTAATGGCAGAGATAGTATAGCCAGACATATGGATCAACGGATGGAGTTCACCCTAGTTGAGAGGGAGTGTTAAAATTGGAAACTAGGGCCAAACCCCATGTGGGTCATCTTATTTATGGTAGCTGATATTTTTATTGGATCCCTCTCATCGAGAGGTATAGGATTGATCTAAAGATCATCCGATTCCGATAAGTATTTATGGAGATATGAATTTATTTTGGTTATGAAATTATCATCAAGCCGACCAGCAACTTGAGTAGGTTCAAAAGCCCAATAGATGTGTCTATTCATCATCTACGTCTTTAGTATAAATTGGTGAGGACTTGAACTCATTTGAGGGACACATTCTTGAGGTGATCTCCTCCTCTCCATGTCTTGGGTTTTTGGAGTAGGAGAGAGACACCAAGAGTAATACTTTGGCCTACAAGTCTTGGAGGAGAAGGTATTGGAGGAAAAGGTATTAACCACAGTCCCGTATGGAAGAGGAGATGCAAGCTTATGAAGATATAAACGTAGTCAATGGGTCAAGTCAACAAGATAACGATGAAACCACCATCAAAATCCCATGAATTCAATGAAGAAGCTGTTGTCATAACCGTAGTCCCGTATGGAAAAGGAGCCGCAGGCTGATGAAGATCTAAATGCAGTCAATGGGTCAAGTCAACAAGATAACAATGAAACCACCATCAAAATCCCACGTAGTCAATGAAGAAGTTGTTTTCATAACCGCAGTCCCGTATGGAAGAGGAGCCGTAGGCTTATGAAGATCTAAACGCAGTTAATGGGTCAAGTCAAGAAGACTTGTTCACGCATTTGAACCTCGCACTCTCTTCCATTCCACGTGAAGTTTGAGTATACGCAATACAGGTTTAAGTATACGCTATATATTTATGACAAAACTCACTTATAACCAAAGTAGCCACAGAAGCCACAGTTAAGACATAGGAAGCCGCAATCAAGGAGAGGGTAGCCGCAGTGATAAGGGTAATTAGGCCGCAGGAAGGAACTGTTGTAGCTGCAATCTATGCATACAGATCTTCGTGGTATCCTTGTTACAATTTAGATGTAATAACAACAGTAACTCAAATTGCACAATGAAAATTACGTTGGGTGTCATCTCAGTCTCACATATGTATATGTCACTGTCTTGGCATAATCACAATGATGAAGTAGGTTTCAGTGTTGATCAAGAGTTTCTCATGAAGAAGTATCTCTGAGGAAGTCAAGATGATAAGGATCATAACAACCTCAACATGATGAAAGAAGCAATGATCACCAAGTCAAGAAGGTCAGCCTTGGCAAGGATTAGTGTTTAAGATCATGATCTCAAAATTATCTCATCATATATATGTATATGAGCATAATCAGTAATGGGACTGCATGATGATAAAGGACAACATGATCATGATGATGTAAAGGGTAGCATGATCGGCAATGAGACTACATGCTGATGTATGAGGAAGCATGATAATAGATGGGGCAGCATGATGATGAGAGTAGATGAGAGTTGCTCAATCTGTAATGTTCAACACTGTGACATTACAACATGGTGTCACACAGTTATGTGCAACAAATGGACGAGAGGCAGCACTATGATAGGTGAAGGAGTCACCTTAGAGAATAATTTGAAGCATATGTCTTCAACTGATCTCTGGAGATATCAAAAGTCAAAGTGTTGACTTCTATTGTAGATGTACTATCTCTCTCACTTTCTCTGTTGAACTTTGAAGAACTTAAAAGAAGAATTGATCAAGGGTTTCCCCACATTGGGGTTTGTCCCTAGCTAGTGCCACATCTTGTGTCCTCTTGTCTTGGATTGTCTTCTGTGATTTATGTTTATGTTCTATCTGCAGTTTATGATATGATTGCTAACTGTGAAAATTTAAATAAATTGCTCTGGCATAGAACATACCTATAATTAACAAATCTACATAAATTAAAGAAGTCTAATCATGATTAAGCAATATGACTAAACTAAAGCAAGTGATTGTGGCTTTTTAAACAAGTTGCACACAACTTTATTTTACAGAAATGAAGCAAAAACCATGTATGAGTAGTGGCATTTATACTTCCAATGCTTTCAATATTATTCTCTTTTTTATTTTCTTTCTTTTTGGTGGGGTTCATTTTTTTTTTTTTTCAATATTTTTTTTTTTCTCTTTGTTCTTCTTCTTTATACCCTATTTTCATTTTTTATTCTATTTTTCTTTTTTTGTTTGGAAAACATTGGTAGATGACAAGTATTTAGAAAGTAAGATTCCTAAGATACATCACTCAATTACCTTGGGATCCTATAAATTATAGGACCCTAATAGTGGCTCCAGCTGGGGATGGCACTCTCCCTGTTAGGTGCCAAGAACATATGATCAGTAGCCTTGAGTTTTTGTTTCAACAATTTCCACCTCTGATTTCTTTATTACAGTATTTTATGGTAACTCATCCATAGAAGCTCAGGGCCTTCTCTGCGGTCTTCAACTTCTGCTAATAGGTTACCCAATCCACACAATAAAGAAAATGATCTATACAATGATAAATGGTAAGAAAATGTGTAATGCTCAAAAAAATAACGTTTGAGCATCCTTCCATTGACAGGTCCACTAGGTAATTCTGTGCCATCTAAATTTTTGATAAAAAAATGCATTATTTCCTCTGAAAGCATAAATGACATAAGGACCCATCCATAGGTTATCAAACTTTCCATGCTTCCCTTTATCCTCTCTTCTTGAATCCCACTTTAATACTTTGTCCCCAATAGTGAAATCATCTGCCTTTGTCCTCCTATCAAAAACTTTCTTGATATTTTCATGGATGACTTGAGCCTTGTTATAAACTTCTTGTCTGGATTTCTGCAACTGGATAGTTTGATCAATCCTCTTTTGAATATCATTGGGCTCAGCCTGCAATTCCTGAATTAACTTCATGACTGGGACTCCCAAAGAGGATGGGAAAACAACATCCATTCCATAAACCAATTGGTATGGTGACATGCCAATTGATTTCTTTATGGTGAGCCTATCAGTCCAAAGTACATTTATGAGCTTTCTCTACCATGACTTCTTGTTGTCTGCTAACAGCTTCTTCATAAGGTTTACCAGGCTTTTGTTTGAATATTCAACCAGCGCATTAACTTGTGGGTAATAAGGAGTTGAATGCCCCAAAGTAATATGGTATTTATTGCATAAATCTATCATTTTTTTAGATTTGAAGGCTGCAACATTGTCTGTAATAAGTTTGCTTGGGCAACCAAATCTAGACAGGATGTTGGTTTCTAAGAATTTGATAATCACAACATCTGTGGCTAGTCTAAAAGGAATGGCCTCAATCCATTTGGTAAAGTAGTTAGTAGCAGTAAGGATCCACTTATGTTGAGCAGAGGATGGAGGATGGATTTCTCCAATGAAATCCAATCCCCACTGTTGAAAAGGGCTTTCAACATATATGGGCTTCATAGGTAAAGGCAAAAGTTTTCTTTTTCCCTCAAAGCTTTGAGATATTTTTTTTTTTGGCTTTGGTTCACGGACACCTTGGTCAACGGGTGGTCACTACGTCCACGGAAAAATATGGGCTGATTGACCCTGAAGGGAAGCTAGCCCTGCGGCCCACTAGAAAGGCCTAACCCCAAGGGATTAAGGCAAAATGGACCCTGTGACCTCTCGAATGGCGAGGCACTGATTTTGACCAATTGAGCTAACCCTTGGGGCTGCTCAAATATTTGACACTTGTGACAAGATGTTACCTTTTTATGGACATCTGGAAAAAGTGTAGGCCAGTAAAAACCAACTCTAAGGATCTTATTGGCGGTGGTTTTCCAATAGAGATGGCCACCACAGTCACCTTCATGGAATTCCTACATAGTTCTTTCTACATCATCACTCAATAGACACTTTAGTAGAAATCCACCAGCATCTTTCCAATATAAAACATTTTCTATGATGCAAAATTTGATTGCTTTTAATTTAAGAAATCTAGCCTTTGTTTTGGTTGGACCAGGAGGAGCATTTAAATTAAATAAAACATAAATAAGGTCTGCATACCAGGGGGAGGTCATGAAAGCCTCATCAAGTTGTGGAGTCGCATGTTCCTCTTGATCATCCAATTCAGCTACAAAGTTAATATCTAAAGCATTAAAATTAGATTCAGCCATCAATTTGGCTAATCCTTGTCCTTTGATGAGATTGGTTGGCTTGATTTCCATGTCATATTCCAAAATGATGGCAATCCATTTGCCTCCTTTTCCATCTGGTCCATTTTGTGTCAAAATATCTTTAACAACATCATTAGGTACACAAGAAATTATATGGGAATGTATAATATATACTCTGAAATATTTAATTGCTTTTATTAGTGCAAAAGCTTGATTTTCCATTATATTATACTTGAGTGCAACATCCCTTAAAGCCTCGCTAAAAAAGCAATGGGTGTTCATATCCATCAACCTTTTTTCTGCAAAAGGACAACTGCAACAGTATGTTCAGAAGCAAAGGAAAAATTTATAACATCTTTAGTAAAATCAAGGCTAATAAGGATTGGTGCCTTTGTCAATGCATGTTTAACCTGGTCAAATGATTGCCTAGCTTCGATGTTCCACCTGATTTCAAAATTTTGTTTTAGCATGTTTGTGATATTTCTGAGAAGTTCTGCAAGGTTGGGGATAAATCTTTTAAGGAAGTTTATTCTGCCAATAAATGACTGAAGTTATTTAATATTTATTGGATGATTTATTTTCAGAATCACTTCAATCCTTTTAGGATCAATTCTAATACCTTCCTTAGATATAATGTGACCAAGAAGTTTTCCTTCTTCAAGACCAAACATTGTTTTCTTAGGATTTAATGAGATCCCAAACTTTCTGCACTTTTTAAAAACTCTTCTAAGGTGCATGAGATGTTCTTCATCGGATTTAGAATATACAAGTATCTCATCCAGATAGATCACAATAAATTTGTCAATTTCATCAGCAAAAACAATATCCATTGCTCTCTGAAATGTGGTTTCAACATTCATTAATCCAAAAGGCATCTTTACATACATGAAGGTACCCCAAGGAGTAGTACAGGTTGTTTTTACCGGATCCTCTAGATGAACTAAGACTTGATTATAACCTGAGAATCCATCTAATAAGGAAATCCTAGAAGATGCAACTACCTTTTGCATAATATGATCCATTTTAGATAAGGGATAGTTGTCTTTTAGGGAAACTTTGTTAAGGTTTCTGAAATCTACACACAATCTGATTTCACCTATTTTCCTCCTAGTTGGTACAATGTTGGAAACCAAATTAGAGTACCTAAGAGGAACTATGATTTTGGAATTATACATTCTTTTGATTTCCTTCTCAATTAAAGGCATCAGAATTGGGTTTATTTTATGAAGTTTATGTTTAAAGGGTTTCTGATCTTATTTAATGGGAATTTTTTGTTGTATGATTTAAGTGTCATATGTTTTAAGATCTTCATAACTCCACACAAAAACATCAATAAATTCCTTAAATAAGGCAATATATTTTTGTTTTTCAGCTGTTGGGATTGATTTAGACAGTTTTATGATCTTTTGGTCTTTTTCAACACCTAAATTACAATCTTCAATTGTTGTTCTTGAGGGCTCAATATTAGGCTTTTTAGCCACATCATTGAAATCAAATAGTTCTTCTAATGGAGCTAGAATCCTAGGCAAATTATTATATTTAAGCTAGAGTGTTTCAAACTCCTTTTTTTCTGGGTCAATTTCAAGCAATTTTGGTTTATTTACAACTTTATCTAAGGGAGTATTTACATCTAAATTATCCAGTTGCCTGCTAGATCAGAAAGTTCAATAATTTGACTATCTTCTTCAGATTCCAAATCAACATTGTCATATTGAAATTCATCTTTGGATTGCAGGAAACTCTCAACCTGTTTATCATTTCCAAATGCCTGCCAATATCTTACATTATCAGGTATGGTTGGTCGGTGTTTTACCTCCAGTACATATTCTTGATTAGGATAAGGCATTTTGCAAGAGCTAGCTAAAAAATCCAGATTGTTTGGAATGATGTTTTGTTTTCTAGGAATTGCAGAAAGGTCATATTCAAGGAAACTTTCTAGGAAGTCCAGCACAACATTTTTGTATGCTCTCATTTTGGGATGTTTGGCCGAATATTCTCCTTTAATTCATTTAATAATTAATTCAATATTCAAGGAAACTTTCTAGGAAGTCCAGCACAACATTTTTGTATGCTCTCATTTTGGGATGTTTGGCCGAATATTCTCCTTGGATAGAAATTTTTTTAGCACCTAAAATTTTTAGCAATTTCAAACCTAGAGTGAGGGATTCATACTCTGCTATGTTATTAGTGCATTGAAAATTAAGCCTGTATGAATGACCTTTAGCATGATTATTCCCTATGTTAACCACCCAAATTCCTGCTCCAGAACCATCCTTGTTGCAAGAGCCATCAAAACTCATGTTCCAAAGAGGTTCAAGAGGAGTTTTCAATTCTGTTATTTGTGTTTGGGCTAGGCTTGTTTTAGAAACCTCATTCTTAGCATTGATTACTTGATTGTTGATATCTCCATCGTTGTAAACAATAAATGAATATAAATCTGAATGAACATAATAAAGTGGATAATTTTGAGGTTTGCCTTGAGTACTCACCATCAATTTCATTAAGGTTTCCCTATATAGTCTCCTTTGCTGCCCAAAAATTGGTATGGTAGCAATGGTCATGTCCATTTGTAGAGTTTCTTGTAATTTTTCTCCTCACGAGCATGAAAACAACATGCCATACTTAGGGGGAATGTCTACAACCACTATATCCATCACTAGAATTTTAGCAGGGATTTGGGCTAATGTAACACATAAGTCCTTGATAAGACCTAGGCATCTAACTTTGCTGGAATCAAAGAAGTACATGTCTTTGTAGGGTCTAGTAATGTCAAGTCCCAATTTCTCCATCATAGCGTTAGGAATTAAATTGTGGGATTCACCTAAATCTAACATAGCATTATGGAGAATCTTGTCATGAATATTTAGGCTAACATAGAATGGAGGAAATCCTCCTTCATGTGGTTTTCCTTCAACTTCGAGCCCACATAAGAGTTTGTTGGAATTATGATACATATGTTGTACTTGATGGAAAACCACTCATCTCAGATGATAAATTATAGTGCAGCAAATTTATTTTCTGGTTCATGGACTTTCACGCAGAGAAAAGTTCACGCACTTTCATGCAGAAAAAGTTCCTTTCATGAAGAGAAAAGTTCACGCACTTTCATGCAGAGAAAAGTTCACGCACTTTCATGCAGAGA
>APFE030766769.1:15556-59323 GCA_000404065.3 Pinus taeda | reverse complement strand
ATAAGATTGAGTTATATTTGAGTTGTAATTAGTTAGCTCAATTTACTAAGTTAAGTCCAGTTAAATTAGTTCCAAACTATTTGAGGAACTAATTGTGAGTTATCAGTCAGTTGATGCATGCGTGAACTCAACTAGTGTACTCCAGCTAACTGAAGATTCCCTCATAAAAAACTCATACATGTCTATTCTGAGAAAGACACAGTTGAGCTAAATGTCAAGGACAGTGTACTATCAGTTACATGTGATTTCCTATAAAGAAAAATCATGCATGCAAAAGAAAAAATTCCTTGAGGATTGCGCAGTTCTAACAGTGTGTTACATCCGTGTTCCACTTGGTGAGGTGAGAATCATCCACTAGGAGCAGCGCAAGTAAATAGGAGCTTGGAGGGCGGAGGAGAAGGCTTGTGAGAAGCCAAGATTTCCTGTAAGCATCTGTGAGGATTGTAATAAGAGTTGGCTAGCTGTGAGAGCTAAGACTTTGTATAATTCCTATGTATTTCCACCTTGTATGATAACACAGATAGTGGTGTTTTTAGTTGAGGCTTTCCCCAAAGTATTTTCATGTGTATTGGATGATTGATTCTTCTTCTTCTGGTTATATTGTTCAGCTCTGTTCAGCTCGATCTTTAAGCTTCCGCAAATTGATAGTAGTAGATTATAGTATTTTGCTTTGGTTATATTGCATTATCGGGTTAATTTGCAGCCATATTTTCTACATGGTCTTAGAGGGAGATTTGTAGAGAATTTGCAAAATTTCTACATTATTCCCATAACTAATAAAAGTATTTGGGATTGTCAAATAAATTATCACCATTCTAGCCGTTTTGTCTTCGTATGTGCATAATATTATTTTTCCTAATGAATTTGTTAATAGAATTTAGTTTTCATTGTGATACTTTTCTTTCAATATTGTAATTTGTGTTTTTTTTTGCGATATTGTCTTTTTTTCATTTCATTCTCCATCCAATCTATGTATTTTCCAAACAAACACTCAAACTAGAGAAGCTTGAAAGAGGAAAGAGAGTAACACAATGAATGTTATATCATTAAGCAACTATTTTATTCTCCAAATGACAATTATTTGTGTGTGCATATTGATTTTTAATTATATCACCATTAAAAATAGAATTTAGTGTAACAATTGGTTAATTAAGTAAATAATTATGTATGGAGTATTCCCATAACTAATAAAAGTATTTGGGATTTTCAAATACGTTGTCACCATTCTAGCCATTTTGTCATGGTATGTGCATAATATTATTTTGCCTAATGAATTTGTTAATAGAATTGGGTTTTCATTGTGATATTTTGCTTTTCAATATTGTAATTTGTGGTTCTTTTTACAATATTGTCTTTTTTCATTTCATTCTCCATCCTATCTATGTTTTTTCCAAACAAACACTCAAACTAGAGAAGCTTGAAAGAGCAAAGAGAGTAACTTAGTAAATGTTACATCACTGAGCAATTATTTTATTCTCTAAATAACAATTATTTGTGTGTGCATATTGATTTTTAATTATATCACCATTAAAAATAGGATTTAGTATAACAATTGGTTAATTAAGTAAATAATTATGTATGGAGTATTCCCATAACTAATGAAAGTATTTTGGATGGTCAAATACAGTATCATCATTCTAGCCATTTTGTCTTGGTATTTGCATAATATTATTTTCCTAATGAATTGTTAATAGAATTTGGTTTTCATTGTGATACTTTGCTTTCAATATTGTAATTTGTGTTTTTTTTGCAATTTTTTTTTTTAATTTCATTCTCCATCCTATCTCTTTTTTTCCAATCAAACACTCAAAATAGGGAAGCTTGAAAGAGGAAAGAGAGTAACACAGTAAATGTTACCTCATTGAGCAACTATTTTATTCTCCAAATAACAATTATTACATTATCGAATTGGATATATTGTATGGTATAGTTTAAACGTATAGAATCATTCACATTGTTATTTCACTACTAAAGTCTAAAAAAGTGTACATACCACTCTACCCCGTTGGAATTTCATTATAACATCTTAGGAAAATGCATGTTTTTAAACATTAGGTCCACTAAAATTATATGTAAATGTCTTCTTTATATAACATGATGTTGATGTCTTTTCTATTCTGAATCATTTATATATTCTATTTATTATGTTTAAGGATGTCTGTTTTGAAATAAGGCTTCTAGAATTTTTAATTAATTATCAATAATTACTAGTTGGATGGTAGAAATTTAATCTCTATTGAATATTCTAGAATATTTTTAATAGTAGCCACAAATCAAAGGTTGAGATTTATCTCAAAATTATTTGTGCCATATCTACCCCTTTAATTAAATTTATTATTAAAAAAAAAAAGTTATAAGAAAACCATGGTACTAACAAAGCCTATTTATAAGTTAAAAATCTAAATACATGTTTGTACATATATATTTAATTCATTTATTATTATTATTTTTAGGTGCTCTACTGATCTATTATTGAATGTTAATTTTGTTGTGCTAATTTCAACTTCAGATTTATAAGCAAATGCTTGTCAACTGCTTCATGTGCATAGGTATCCTTATGGTGTTTATGAATGTAAATAGGTAAATTTTATCAAGTTTTATGTGAAATTCATGAGAAAAATAGCATGAAAAATAAGTGTTGAACAACAACAATCAAAAGTACAACAAAATATCAACATGAACACTTAACACAATGTTTTGATGAAGGATTTCACCCATCTTAGGCTACATCTCCTTGGTCCAGCTTTCATGGCTTGGGTCGGTGTATTAGCTCAATAATACAAAAAGCGTTATTTACAATGCTTTACTCCTCCTGAAACCTACTTCAATGTACGTAGAATGCTCAAATCAGCTAGGAACACCTTTTCTTGATCTCAATTTAGTTGATTTTTTCTCCAGTTATGGTCAAAACTATCTTCCCTAGTGAACCTCCTCTAAAACTAGAGGAACTCTAGACTTTAGTCTTGCTAAAAATGGAGGAATCCCTAGATATGGAGGGACCGTCAAAAGTCCATCAAATTAAACTCCAGATTAATTAAATGTTATGCATGATTACTTAATGGATAAAGGCGGATTAATGCAAATACTGCGCGTTTAATGGATAAACATTAGCCTTTACCTGGGGTTCCCTATAGAGTGAAAAAATGTCATGGAATTAACTGTGAACAGTTATGTTGGTTGCTGGTTCTGCTAACTATTGGCTTGCGGTTATTGAAACTGTTCACACGATGGCATTACTCGGTTGTGGTGTGTTCACATGGAGGGGGCTAGCCCATGGGCTAGCTCCCTCCTAACCCCCAACCACAACATTAATACAATTTAAATATATGCAAAGACTGTATATATTTAAGAATTAAAGCATGGGCAAAACGGTAAGACTTATAGGCTATATAGAGTAGGGCCCGGGTTCAACCCTCTGGCCTGCCATAAAATTTTACTGCACGCCACAGCCAGTCCTTTGGGGAGTGACATGTGGTGGCCTCCGAGCTTGCCACTTGTCCCCTCCTCATTGGTCTACTTCAAACCAATAAAAACTTGCCACATCACCACACCTACAAACCAACCTCAGCAGGACACTTGGAATGTTCACCATTGTTGATGCTACCACGTTAGTAGTACGGATTGCTAACTGTGTCGTGTCTATACATTTTTTTTAAATTCCACTATTTTACAAAGTGGACAAAACGCGCTATCTTCCTCATACGAACTTGGTTTTGAGTAAAACAAGTTATATTGGGATCATTTCATTGAGATGATGTGGTCATTGAGGTTTTGAGCGATTATGAGAACTTTGGTTTTTGAGCTAAATACTGAGCACCTAATCATTCCTCCCCATTGGAAGCCTTTTGGACCTGAAATGGTACTATCAATTGTTTAGCAGCTGAGGGTACATCTCGCTCACCTTCTCGATCTACAACCATTTGGCTTTAAAAGGATTTTATCCCTTGAGTCCCACTCTAAGGTATTCAACATTCCCTCTCTTTGAATTTTTGGTTCTTTTTTCAAGTATGAGATCTTGCTAAAGTTCATCAAGATATTCTGGTGACAAATCATCTATTGATGGAAGTTGAACATGCTCTCCTTGATAATCAATCAAAGGAGGCTCAAACAATCTCAAAATCTCAACATTAACAATAGAGTATATTTGCATATAAGGAGGCAAATCTAGCTTAAATGCATTGTTACCAATCTTTTCCAGAATTTTAAAAGGACCATAACGAATTGGCTTAAGATTTTTACCTTCCCCTTGAAGTCTCTCTTTGCTAATATATAACCAAACTTCGTCTCCAACATGAAATTTTTGATCGATAAGTTGTTTGTCATGCCTTGCGCTACTTTGACTTCTTTCAAGTTGTTCCTACACTGTGTGATGTATCAACTAAATTTTCTCTATGAACTTCATTGCCTTATCGATGTTGCTATGACCATCGATGGTGACATCTTTCTCAAACATGAAGTCTAATGGTGATATTGGCAAGTACCCAAAACATGCCTCAAATGGCGATGTGTTTGTGGAAGAATGCTTTGCCCTGTTGTATGCATGTTGTATGTAATGCAACTGTTCATCCCACAACTTGGGATGTTTGCTACAATATCCTCTAAGAAGATGAATGATTGTCTTGTTGACCACCTCGGTTTGCCCATCTATTTGTGGATGAAAGGTCGTACTCTTCTTGAACTTAGTGTCCATCATGTCCCACAAATTTGACCAAAAATTCCTAACAAATTGACAATCTCAATCAATTATAATGGAAGTAGGAACGCCAAAATGAACCCAAATATTTTGGAAGAAAAGATGAGATGTTTGTTCAGCTATAATTTTCTTTTAGATGGTGTTATAATACACATTTTGCTGAACCTGTCTACAAATACATATAATTAATCATTACCTTTCCTTGACAATGGAAAATCTCCTACAAAATCCATTGAGATACTCTCCCATGGGCATGAAGATACCGGAAGTGGAGTGTACAATCCTAGTTTCCTATTGCCAGGCTTACATGTTTCACACAAAGAATATCCTCTAATGAAACGAGATACATTATCAAACATGTGTGGCCAATAACAATACCTTTGGAGATTCACTATTGTCTTGCCTAAACCAAAGTGTCCAGCAATCAATGAAGTGTGTGCCTCCCTTATGATATTGTTTCTCTCTCCCTATGTAATACATAACTTGCCCAAGTGATACAACAAACTATTAAGTACATGGTAATCTAAATCTTCAATTTGGTTTCCTTGCCTCAAGCTTGCATACACATCTTGAAATTCATTATCATATGCATATTGCTCAATGTAACTTTCATGTAAAACAAAATTGTGCTTGAGTAAAATAGATGAATTTACAATAGGCCTAGAAAGCATATCATATACCTTATTGTAGATTCCTTTTTTGTACTTGATAACCAAATGAAACTATTGTAGAAAACCCATTCATCTGAAGTGTCGTGATTGCTGCAACTTTGTCTACGATTGTAAGTACTGCAATGGTTGATGGTTGGTATGGATAATGGTCTCCTTCCCCATCAAGTAGTGTTTCAATTTTTTGACACTTTGTATCAATGCGTAAATTTCTTTGTCATAAGTGGGAATAATTAGTCACAGTTCCATTAAACATTTCAGAATGAAATGAAATGGGCTTACCATGCTACATAAGAACTTCTCCCATGGCATAATCACTAGCATCCATTTGAATCTAAAATGGTTGTCTAAGATCCGAAAGAGCCAATACCGATGTTGAACTGATCTTTTTCTTTAAAGAATCAAATGCTTTCAGCAATACATCTCCCTAATGGAAGACTTTCTTGACACTAGTCAATGCATGTAATGGAGCTGCAATGGAAGAAAAATTAGTAATAAATTTCCTCCAATATTGTGTTATCGCTAAAAAGCTTCTTACCTCTATAACTGTATTGGGCTTGGGTCAATTCAAAATGACCTCAACCTTAGATGGTTTTATCTTCATCTCACCTCCTCCAACAATGTGTCTCAAATACACTAAATAATTCTTGCCAAATTCACACTTTGACATCTTTAAAAACAACTATTCTTTTCTCAAGACATCAAGTACTTTTTTCACATGCATGACATGTTCATCTCTGGATTTGTTGAATATGAGAATATCATCTAAGTAAACAATGACAAAATCATCTAGAAATGGTCTTAATATATCATTCATAACTTTCATGAAAGTAGTTGGAGCGTAAGACCGAAAGGCATAACAAGCCACTCAAACAATCCTTGTTTAGTTTTAAATGTGGTTTTTCAAATGTCCTCTTCAACTATTCTAACTTGATGATAACCACTTCATAAGTATAACTTAGTGAAATACTTTGCATACCTCAATTGATCAAGAAAATCATCAATTATTGGGAGTGGATAACAATTCTTTACTATTATTTTGTTCAGTGCACAAAAATCCACACACATGCGCCAAGTCCGATCCTTCTTTGGCACCAAGACAATGGGTGAACCATATGGCGAAGTAGATGGGCGTATAATACCTTTTTCAACAATTCTTGAATTTTCTTGTTGATTTCCATGCTCTCCATAATCAACATGTGATACATGCCAATGTTGGGAAGTGGAACATCCTACTGCAATTGTATCTCATGTTGAATCCCCTCTTGGGAGGTAACCCCTTTGGTTCTTGAAACATCTCGCCATTCTTGCTTACTACATCAAACAAATCAGATTTTAATTTGTCATCATAACCTTCAAAAGATTCATAATCAATATCATTCTTTTTCTTGATCATAAGAAGCACAAAAGTTTTACGTGCATTTACCAGTCTCTTCATCTACCCTGCATTAACCAAAGAAATGTTTAACTTTTTGTGATGGGATCTTACAATGTACTCCACCCCATCCTTGAGCAATAGATATTTGTTCTCATTGTGATAAAATACTACTTTCCTATCATACAAATAAGGAATTTCGAAAATGATTCCTGAGATGTCAAGTGGAACTACATCTAACTCAACTTCATCAATGGACTTTTTAGTAATGGAAAACTTGAATAAGCATTTCCTTGTAACCTATAAATTTGCGTTATTGACTATCTAACCCAATGGATATGGCTTATGATGAGGTACAGTTTCAAGGATAAGCTTTTTGACAAATTCTTCTGAAATTAAGTTTGATTGTGACCCACTATCAAATAATGCATCAATTTTTGTATGATTTGAAATTACCCTTACATGGAACAACTCTATTCTTGATTTTCATTTGGAGTGTTGTCATGACTATGTGAGGAACTAGTGCTTGAAACAACTTCTTTTCCTTTTGTAGCCATGGCTGAAATCTTGGTCTCGTCACTAGAATCTGATCCAAGATCATGTTGTGTGGTAGCGATCATCTTTTGTTTTCCCTTATTGTTTGATTTCTTAGCCCTTAGTTCGTGATGTAATTTCCAACAGTGGGTTTCATCATGCCCAGTTTTGGAACAATGTTGGCATATAGTTTTCTCCCCTTCTTTCTTCACACTTATATTCTTCTTTCCCTTCCATTTTCCTCCCTTCTCTTTCTCCTTACCCTTGAATGGCTTATTCTTACTTCCCTCTTCCTGAATGTTATTTACTCTTGCTTCAAGGTGTGGCATGCACACATACCTCATCCAAATTGCTTGGATTGAACATAAGGATAATATGTTTTAAGTAGGAATGTAAACACCCAATATATTTTAACAGTGTATATTGGGAATTCAAATTTACTCCTAACAACAAAGCCCTCTTTCTAAACTCCTAGGTATAGTCTTGAACTGTTTGGCCCTTGAGTTACCTAAAATTTTGCCAACTCATAATGGCTTTTTGCATATAGGCTAAAGGATAAAATTGTCTTTTAACTGCAGAAACAAATTCAACCCAAGAAATGAATATCTTACCATGATTTCACCTTTCCTCTTGAGTGTTTGCTTCCCACCAGACTAATGCTTCTCCTTTTAGCCTCAATGAAGCCAACTCGATCTTTATGTCATCTTCTTGAAGGTTCTAAATTTTGTAACAAACTCCAATTGTCAAATCCAATTGTCTAACCTTTCTACATTCACCTCACCATTGTACATCGAAATTTAAAATTTAATTTCCAATTTCAGTGAGGGAGTTTTTTCCTTTGGGGTTTTTGAATGAGTATGAACATTTTTTATGATGGAAGTGGAAGATGATGTGGTTCAAGATGTTGAGGATGATGAAGATGAAGATGGTGGAGATGGAGGAGGCTTTTTTCCATTATCCTTTGAATCCTTATTTTCATATTTCTTATCTCCTAAGTTTCCTTCTCGATGTGGAGGCTTAGAACTCTCTCCAACCATTCTAGTAATTCTCTCTTCATAGATGACTCTAACCATGTCATTCAAGTCATAGAAAGATTTCTTGAATGCTTCATCTTCTGAAAGACCTTCAGTCTCTCTTCCTCTAGACATGATGGCTTTGGATTCAAGCTCAACTTCTAATACTGCTTGTACCTCCTCAAACTCAATTGAAGGTAAAACTTGAGGTGCTTCAAGTGTGGCTGGAATTGGAACTTTGGGTGGAGATTGTGGCCTTGTAGCTCTCCTTCTTCTGGGCATTACCATAGAATTTGCAACAATAGTTTCCCTTCTCCTCTCTGCAACTTTAACCTTGTAAGCATCACAAATTTGCAATCGTTAAAACCCTACTTGCACAAAACTCAAGCAATCAAGAAAATAACATTTGCTTTGATACCAACTTGATCTGTTGTTGAATGTTAGTTTTGTTGTGCTAATTTCAACTTCAGATTTATAAATAATTGTTTGTCAACTTCTTAATGTGCATAGGTTTACTTAGGGTGTTTGTGAATGTAAACAGGTAAATTTGATCAAGTTTTATGTGAAATCCATGAGAAAAATAGCATGAAAAACAAGTGTTGAACAAAAAAAATTAATAGTACAACAAACCATCAACATGAACATTTAACACAATGTTTTGATGAACAAGTTCACCCCTCCTAGGCTACATCTCCTTGGTCCAGCTTCCATGGCTTGGGCCTTTGTATTAGCTCAATAATGGCAAAAGTGTTGTTGACAATGCTCTACTGCTCTTGAAACCTGCTTCAATATGCTCGGAATGCTCAAATCAGCTAGGAACACCTTTTTCTGATCTTAATTTGGTCGAATTTTGCTCCAGTTATGGTCAAAATTGTTTTCCCTAGCAAACTTCCTCTAAAACTGGAGGAACTCCAGTTAGTCCTGCTAAAATTAGAGGAATCCCCAGATTTGGAGGGACTTCCAAAAGTACGCCGAATTAAAGTCCAGCTTAATTAACTATTAAGCTAGATTAATTAACGGATAACTCTGGATTAGCGCAAGTACCGCGTGTTTAATGGCTAACCGTTAGCCTTAACCTAGCAGTCTCCATGGAATGGACGCATGTCATTGCATTAACTGTGAGCGGTTATGTTGACACCGTTCTGCTAATTGTTGACTTGTGGTTATTGAAACTGGTTATGTGATGGCATTACCAGGGACAGTTTGTGGTAACCTCCAGACTCTGGTTTATGCATTAGTGTGGTCACATGTTGCAATAACCGTGAACAGTTATGGTTTGCTAGCCACCATATGAAATAACCATTAGTCGTTACTGCTAGACTTTGGTGTGTTCACGTGGAAGGGGGTAGCCCGTGGGCTGGCTCCCTCCTAACCCCCAACCACAACGTTAATGCTATTTAAATATATGCGGAGATTGTATACAATTAAGAACTAAAGCATGGGAGGAACGGTAAGACTTGGAGGTTATATAGCACAAGTCCTGGTTCGACCCCCCGACTTGCCATAAAATTTTACTGCATGCCATAGCCAGTCCTTTGGGTAGGGACACGTGGTAGCCTTTGGGCTTGCCACTTGTCCCCTCCTCATTGGTCCACTTCAAACCAATAAAAACTTGCCACGTCACCACACCTGTAAGCCAACCTCAACGCGACACTTGGCATAACTTGATTGGATCGTTGACCACCATTGACCCTGCCCAGTCACCTACCACGTTAGCAATACGGACTTCTGACTGTGCAATGACTTCACATTTTTTTTAATTCCATTGTTTGGCAAAGCGGACAAAATACTATATCTTCCTCATACGAACTCGGTTTTGAGTGAAATGAGTTGCGTTGGGATTGTTTCGGCATGATGGACACGGTCATTTAAGTTTCGATTGACTCTCAGAACTTTTATTTTTAAGCTAAATATTGAGCACCTAATCATCTACAATCCAGTATAGGGTAGATCTGTACATATCACATCAAAATATATAATATATAAATAGTAGTTATAGATTAACATCCATTTTACCATAATATAAGTTAAAATAACAATCCATAATCATATTTAAATTTAATTAATAAGTACATAAAAAATTAATATTTAGAAGATAACATGATTCTTAACCATGAATATTCCCCTTCATCTAGCCATGGATATTATTAACTTCTAAATAGGTTTTCTCACAATACCATGGGCTAATACCATGACTTATCAATACCACATACCCAAAAACTATACCCATTAAAAAAAAAATATAATAGTTTTAAAATAAAAATTTAACACTTACAATAAACATACAATATAACAATATTCTTAACTATGTATATTCGCCCCATTTTACCATGCATATTATTAAATTGTAAATAGATTTTTTTACAATCACATGGGCCCATATCATGACTTATCAATACCACTTGCCCAATAATCATAACTCATTTCAAAATCAAAATATTTTATTACTTTATTTTAATTTTATTTTATAACATTTTTAAAATAAAATCTAAAAGCAAAAATCTACGGGGAGATGGGTTGTAAATTTTTGTAAACATTTCCATGTGGGCTCAATTAAAAAATGATAAAAGCTTAAAAATAATTACATATTGAGGCACTCTCCAACCCATTATGTAAAGATGTTCTAATACAAGTTGTCTTTACTGAGACTTTTTGGAAGCTTTTCTGGTGGGTTTTTCCATTCTAATTTCTCTAAAATCCCACAAGAATTTATTGAAATCACAAGCTTGATGGTAACCCCTGCACAATCGAAGTGCTCGAGGGATTTTTTAGGGTGCTAAATCTATATATATAGTCAAAAACTAGTTTAAATAACACAAATCAAGATTTCACCTCAAATTTTTTTGTTCAAGTCCAGCACCAAAAAGTCCAAAAAGTCATACTAAAGACAACTCCTAATAATGTCTTGTTATAAACATTTTCACTTGGTAAAAATAAAATAAATTAAAAATCAAAATAAAAAAACTTTTTGATTAATATATCATAGAACATGTTGAGTTATCGAATTACATAAAATAAATAATATTAAAATAAAATATAAATTATAATGATTATTATATTATATTATTATTAAAACTAGCCTAGATTCATTAATAGGATTTACAACTCCATAAGATTTAAATCTCTTAATATCAAAACTTCTTTTAGAATTAAAAGAGATTAAAATAAAATTTTAATCTGAATAATTTTTTATATTTTTTTTACTTTTATTTGAACAATAACGTAAAATAAATATTTTGATACTTATCAATAATATCTATCCATTTTTACCAATCATTTAATCTACATAACACTGGTGGGATTAATGCAAATCAATTTCAAACACCAAAACTCCAGAGGCCGGAGTTGGTGATAGGACTTGTTTTCATATTGCTTGTATCCTACAATATGGCATATGGGTGATGCCTCCAAAGATTTAAACATGGGTGAGATTACTACAGAGCTCTCGAGAAATTTAAACACGAGTAAGATTACTACAAATCAATTCATCTACATACACAAATTAATTGAAACATTTATCACCGATGTTGATTTCGATAGCGTGTTGCAACAAAAAAACAACTAGATTTACATAAAAAAAAAGGTATTTATTTATTCTCTTATTTATTTTATTTTCGACACTAACATATTTTGATTTTAAAAAATGAATATAACTACATATATGAGTACTTCCAATGGAGCCATTTTCGAAATAAGGCTCCATGTATACACATACCCAAATTTGAAAAATGCATATTAATGAATATTAGGGTATGAGAAGCCAACTTCTCTTGAAAAGATGGTGTCAAAAATTGTTGAAGTATGGAGTAATGCTGCAAGCAAATCATGGAGTGAAACCAATCTTCAATATATCCTTTATTTTCTTGATTTCCCATAGCCATGATATCATGAAGTTCTTGAGCTTTTAAATTGGCTTGTTGATGCAAACTAAAAGAAACCTCATTTTCTTCCATAGCTTCTACAATTTGTGAATTTGAAACATTCTGAATCTTATTGTAAGTTTTCTCTAATGGCGCATGGGAGATAGAATGGGTGGGAAGGGTGGATAAATTTGACAGTTCAACACTGTAAGCATGTTGTACTGGTTTATTATAATAAGGGTGTGGAATTAGTTGAGCAGGAAAATGTGTAAGGAATGGAGCATTGTGATGATGTGGTTGGTTAGGTTGAGTGGATGAATTTGATATGCAAGCAGGATGTTGTGGAAGAGCTGGTGAAGAATATGGATAATGTGCTTGTGCTACAAGATGAGGGAAAGTAGTCATGCAATCATAAGGTGAACCATGCCAAACTTGTAGACAAGATTGGTGGTGGTTATATTGAAATTGACATGGCTGCCCCAACACATTAATATTCCATAACGGATTATGAAAGTAAAAAAGTGGAGAGGAAGTGTTTTGAACCATACCTGTAGGCCATGATTTCCATGGTTTTGACTTTGTTGCAGCTTTCTCATCTCTTTGATATGCTACTTCCATCCTAGATAAGGAAGAGTGAGTATCTACGAGATGCTCCTTTCGGTCATGAGGGCAAAACACTTCATCAAATTCTTGATTTTTATGAACCTGAAAAGCATCCAATTTTGAACTTAGAGAGCTAATAAAATCAACTTTAAAATTTTCAAATAAAACATTGATTTCAGCTCTTATGTATCATATTCTTGTAGCAGATTTGGAAACGAAAGAGCAAACATCTCTAGAATTCTTACCAGCCTTGGAGATTCCTCTTGAATACCTTATGCACAATTCACAAATATCATCATATGACAACTAAAAAACATCACCTTTTCCTATCAGATTTAAGAGTTCTAAAAATTCATCTTTGATTCCTTTAAGAATGAGTGTTTTTAAGATCTCTTTTTCCAAATGCTTATGTTTTGATTTTTGAAGGTCGTATTGAAATCGATCTACATAGTCCTCTAAGCTTTCATCTTCCCCTTGTATCATATAAAAAATATCTTCATCGGCCTTGCAATAGTCCTAGTACTTCTTCAAGAATATGTTCTTCATGTCCTCTCATGTTTGGATGCAGTTCCCACCTAGGCTCACGAACCATCGGAGAGCTACTCCTTTTAGAGTAAGAGGAAACACTTTCAACCTTTGATCATTAGTACAATAATCATATCCTCTACAAAGTATTTCGAACTCAAATAAGAATGTATATGGATCTTCATTTGCTAAACCATGAAAATTTGGTAGACAAGATGGGGGAATTATGTGCATTTGTGTCACTCCTCCTAGATCTTTGATAGGAAATTCAAAAGTAGAAATGTGAGCCATTTCTTACCATAATAAAAGATGTTCTTCATGTGTTTATTTGATGCTCCTTCTTCAAATGTTCCTGTCAATTGGTTAGTGAATGGGTGGTGCTTACATCACCACTTGAGTGAAATCATGAGATTTGTTTTTTAAAATTTCTAATTTTTTTATTTTTTAGTCTTTCACATAAAAATTCAAACATTTACCCTAAGTTTGTTAACAATTCTGTTGGAAAGCAGGTGGGGGAGCAGGGCTTTTACATGCTCCTACACGCAGGTTCTTACCTTCCGTTTTTAATACCCAATTCTTTCCTAACAGGCACTAATTAGATGCACACTACTCTTTAGAAATGGCTACACTCTCCCTGGCAATGGTGCCAAAATTTCGGGTGATAAAAAGGTGTCTTTTTAGCTCATAATTATCTTCACATTAATTGTCAACCCAGGGACGACTTTTTATTTCAAGAGTGTACTCAGTCTGAGGCGGCTATTTTCTCAAGAGTAATGTTTTGCAGTATAGTGCTTAAAATCCAAAAGTAAATGAATGCTTGAAAAAGAAATCTAACAACAACATAAACTCAAATGCTCTGAAATCCAACTATTCACTCAGCAAACATCAATTGAGGATACAGTAGCAATAACTCATTCCTGTAGAGATTGATACAATTGAAATCAAACTAGAACAAGACAATCAATTTAAGAACGATGAAGCAATAATCGATGTTCTCTACAGTTGATAGTCCTGCTTTAAAGAAATTAAAAGGAAACTGAAATTGAACTAAAGCTACTATTGAAAGTAAATTAGGAAAACTCTTTAAAAGCAACTTCTTGCAATTAATCAACAGAAATGAACAACAAAGTAAATGGACAGCAAACTGTAATTAAAGAAATTGAATAGCCAACAATCCATAATGAATATCAAAGTCTGAAATGAACAGCGAAGCTTTACATTTGAAATGAACGACATAACAATGTTCATTGAGAAGAATAATAATCTCCGTTATGATGGAAAAGAACAGCCATGCGATTCAATCTTAACTTGTGCAATAAAACAATTTCATAAAATATTATAACGACTCGCTGCAAAAACATGAAATTGTTAGGCAATACGATTCAAAGAAATAAGAATTAAATCAAGCAATCACACGGTAGAAATTGGAAAGATATAATACACAGCAGCAGTGTAATCCACCAGTGGCTAGGCCCTTAGCCGACAGCGAACGCTGCTGGGCTACTTCAGATGAGAAGAATGAGCAGCAACTCCCAAATCATATATTAATCATCAAATTGTGAAATCATTACAACAGCAAAAGCTTGAGAATTACAATGGTAATGCAGCAATCTCCTTCTCCTCCTATTCTATCCTATCATGAATAATCCATCATCATTCTTGAATCTCCAATTCTAAATCCTCAGTTCTCCATCATTTTTCCATCCCCCTCTCTGATCTTTGTTTTCATTTAAATAGAGAGAGATCAGGGAGTAGTTACAAAAGAGATAATTACAACGTAATTTTTATTACAAAATTGGATTGTTTCCAACCAATTGATCATCAAAAAAGTATATTTCTATCTATATTTCAACAAGAGCAAGGCGAATTTGGCTTTGCAGCTGAGATTTGGAAAATGGCCACACAGTAAATCTGAGAAAATTGTGTTCAAATAACCCTACGTTTCTCTCAATAAAAGCCGAAATTTGGAAAGCCATTTTCTAAGAAAGTTAATTGGGTCCGTTCTGGACAAAACCCATGTTCCGGATTTTGTAGATTCTTCTTCATTTGCCCAGAATCGCAACCGCAAAACTGTCGCTTCTTATTCCAACGAATTTCTGAGTTGGAATATTTAATGATCAAATCTTCAATCTGGAAGTTGTATTGGAGGCTAAAAATGGTGAATAATGTTCCAACCAATTTATTAAAACTATCTTTGATAAAATCATGCATAATCATCAATTTATTAGAAATAAAGGAGAATAAATAATATTCATCCAAAAGAGCATAAATCATTATTAAATGGATTTATATAATAAATTATAATAAATGATATGATAAAGAATAGTAAAAATGGATGAAATAAGTGTTTAAAAAGTGGTCGTATTCACGGCCCCACACTAGTGATAACCAGACTTCATATCAATCTTGCTGAAATATTTGGCCCCCTTGAGCTAGTCCAGAAGGTCATTAATCTATGGGATTAGCTACTTATTCCACACAATGAACTTTTTTGGTGCCCAATAGCCAATACAGAGTCTCTAGGTCCCATCCTTCTTTGTGTACCAATATAATCGAACTCCCATAAGGTGATGAGATTGGCCTAATTTTCCCTTTCCGCAACAACTCTTGAATCTACCTCTTTATCTCATCGTTCTTGGAACAAAACATCAATAGATCAATCCATGGGGTAGCAACGCTGATCCAGGTGGCTCTAGACAGAGGTAGAATTCCTAGAGGACTCAAAAAGGGTCAAAATTCAAAGTGGTTAGATTGCTCCCAAACCACCACCAGAACGAAGTGCTCATCACCCTTATTCCAACGATTTGAACATCACTCAGATCCAAGCTCGTATGAGGGAGATTGATCCAGTCAAAGTTCTAGTCAAAGTTGGGCAGTGAGCCAAGTTTAAGTGTCCTACAAATTCGATGTCGACTGACATGGAATCTAGCTCCCGAAACCGTGTATATTAAAAAAATAAACATTAATTAAAAAAAGGGTCAATAGGCCATGACCCCCGCCGACCCCAATAGTCACAAATAAAATGTTTATTAAAATATTTTGCTATCCATGACCCCACCGAACCTCCAACCAACCATTGCCACAAATATTACGTTACAACCATATATTACATGGGTTGGCGAGCCACCTCTAGTGGACCCGACCCACACCCCAACCTCTATACTATATACGTAAGCATATGTTTCCATCGGAGTTAAAGTGGAGCCGACGAGGATTGAACCCACCTAGCCCACGTGCACCAATCCCCACGGGTGGCTCCACGTGGCACTATGCCAAACCAATCCAAATGGTCAAACTCACCAAAAATTGTGTGCCTCTATTTAATGGGTCAAGCATTAATGTCCCAACTGTTATGCACCCCAAAAAAATTAACCATTTTAAATATAATACAACATGCCCTAATAAAATAATTATAAACGCGGATTATGTGGGGAGGGGAGATTTGATCCCCCGACCTTTATTTAACAAATTGCCATTTTTACCACTGCGCCAGTGGCACTTCTTTGGAAAATCTGCCCTCAAAATTTATTAAAACCCTCATTTCTTCAGTGCACGAAGGCAAAGGAGAGCACAAAAGTCAAGACATATATTGTTTTAATTAATGTTGCTAGTGGAACCATGAGCTTGGAGAAGAGGCAGGCAGAACCATGATTGAGCCAAATTTTTCAGGAGGGCGAAATTTTTTCCATGTCCAAATTGGACAAACTTTATGTCAATCCTACACCTCTTAGTGACACGAACTTGATGGCTTAGATAGAATTTTGTTTTGAGCAGCAGATCTTTAGATAAACCAGAGGAGGAAATCATTGAGGAATCTAGAGGGAATCTGAAAGATCCCTGTAGCCCCATATTTTCACTTTGTTAGAATCTAGAAATTTGACAGTCAATTTTACATTATTCGATGCCATGAATCTGATGGTGCAATAATATATTCCATTTGATCATTCCATTTTTCAGCCACTTTGCAAAGTGGAGTGCAAGTGTCAGCATCCAATGTGTGAGCAGTTATTTCCATGCTATTCGACTCCACGACATTGATGGTACATCCAGATGTAGCACTTTATCATCCTTTGCTTTAGATAACTCCTTGATATGAGGTATATGCAGTGTGATCATGTACTTATTTATCTCTTTGATTGAGATGCATCATGTTGTATAGATCCCTGTTTGATGTTTGATGTGGGATCTTGTTTTGTTCTTAATGTGAGATGTACTTATTATAATGTTTTGATTGAGATCAATTTGTCATCAAGTTGACGGGATACTCATGTGTCGTCACGTATGTTTGAATTGAGATCTCTTTGATGCCATGTTAGCGGGATGCTCACTATTAATATACGTGAAATTATGTCATGCTAATAGGAGTCATTTTTGAATGAGAGTTCCTGCAGCAGAACATCTCTTGGAGCCACTCATACGTGAGGGAAAATTCATTGTATGATAGAGAAAACACATGCATGTACATCATCACTCTTTCCAGCACTTAATGCAGCAGCGAACACCATCTTGATACCAGGGCTCGGAGACATAGTCCCTCCTGGATGAACTTCGTTATCAAAGTCTTGTGTTTTATGTTGTTGATTCTTGTCATGCTCCTTCTTCTTTACAACATGCATGTATGTTCCTTTATGCTATTTTAAATGAAATTCTAATCACATCACGAAATCAAAATATCTTGGTTAAATCCAGGAGTTGAGTCAACTCAGATCAATTTTGGTATCATAGTGGTGTTTGCGTGGTTGTGAATTGCAAGTGTGAACAATGAAACATGCAACGATGTTGGATGACAAAGCGATGTACGAGACCATGATCATAATTTCCCAAAAGGTGGAAATAATGTATGAAGCTCTACAAAAAGAGACAGAGGAAACGCAATGAGTGTGGCTTCAGTTGTGAGCCACGAAAGAGGCCTTGGAAGAACTAAAGCACCATACCCAGAGTCTTCAAGCCGATAACACTAAATTAAAGATGCTTCTACAGGAAGAGAAAGTGGAGAAACATAGTTTTCTATGACAGCTACAAGCTAAGGACGAGGCCTTGGAAAAGATGCAACATGACCCGTGTGAGGTAAAAAGTAGTTCTCCATCTTCATGTATGTTTCTTGAATATGATTTCGATGTTTTTTAAAATCATACCAAGGGAATTGTCTCCAAACTATTGAAGAGAATGGGGTATGAAGGAAAAGTCTTGGACATTAATTGGCAAGGCATTGTCAACCCCATCAAAGTAGAAGAATTACCTCGTTAGGTAGGACTTGGGTATGTTTGAAAGAAATTTGGGGAATGTGTCACGACAGCCATCAAACCACCAACAACAAATGATGAGTGGCCCTCATCAGTTCTTTCCAACTCGACAGTGGAGGTAAAAGATGTTGATTTCCCTTCAATTTCTTCTTCACATAGATGTGGAGATACCAATTACAGGGACAAACATGAGGCTTCTTACCAGGATGAGGTACAAGGAGGAAGAAGAAATCGATGTTAATAACCAAGGCATAACTCAACCATTGGACGTTGTGTAGAGACCTCAATTCGTAGGCTTGGGATACACCGAAGGAGAATGCTCGAAGGTGTCAGAATCTTCTGAGACATCGTTGAAATTTTCAAGGAAATAGAATGATGGGAACACATCTCCATCATCCCATGGCAATGCCCATTGCAGGGAAAGAGCTGAGGCAAGCTCTCGTCATCATAATGACACTATAGATAGCAAGTAAATGTATAACCAATCTCGATATTTGAATGTTTCTTTCGATTATAATCATGTTGTTAATGATGAACATAAAACATGGCATCGAAAAACATGTACCTTTTGTGGACTACATAACCATACATTTTCTAACTGTTGGAAAAGAATAGCAGCCCATAAAAGGAGGAGGCATGAAAGACCCTATCAACAATAAGTAAAGAAACATGTCAAGCATATCTGGAGGAAGAATATGTATTGCAATCATTGCCATAGAGGTGGCCATCAAAGAGCCACTTGTTAGAGGCTCCATCCAGAGCAGCACCTTAAAGGCAAAGTGTCGGTGTGTGAACCAGATGAAACAATTATTCGACCAACGAATTTGCCACAAGGAGGTGGCTCATTAACCTTGATAAGTGAGAAATGTTTCTTCTAAGCGTGATAGAATGTCATGGTCTTATTTTTTTCCAATCATGTGTTTCATTTTAAAATGTAAAAGTGATGATGTGTTTTCCATCACTTGTTAGGCAACAATGATGTTTGGTGTTATTTTGTGGTGCATTTTAAACTTTCAAAGTGATGTTGTGTTTCCATCACTTTTCAAAGAAACAATAGTGCTTGGCCTTATTTTTGTAAATCATGTGTTGCATTGATGATGAGCTTTCCATCAATTATTGTCACAACAATGATATTTTGGCCTTGTTTTCATAGATGGGGTATTGTTTCTATTTTGATGTAAACTTGACCATCGAGTATGTGTTAAAAACTCATGGCAAGTATGGGATGCTTAGATCATTAGTTGGTCATGTAAGTCAAAAAAACATTGTACTATAGGTTTGCAGAGGTGGCAGGTGTTGGCTCATCACTTATGGCTTCGAAGGACAAAGGTGCAAGAGAAGGAAGGGTGACATATCAGATACTGTCAGTGAATATAGGGTACAAAGAAGTTGCAGATTATTTTTCATTCTTTTGGAGGACCAAAAGCTCCTGAGTGGGGAGGATTCATCCAGGTGGCTCCAAACATAGGCAGAAGTCCCAAAGGACTTAGAAAGGGTCAAAATTCAAAGTGGTCAGATTGCTCCTAAACAAGCACCATATCGAAGTGCTCATCATCCTGATTCCAACAATGCAAATGACACTCAAATTTGAGTTCATATGAGGGAGAACGAGCCAGTCAAAGTTTCAGTCAAAGTGGGTAGTGGGCCAAGCTTAAGTGTCCTACAAATTCACCATCAACTGGCGTGGAACATAGCTCCCGAAAGCGTGCGAATTTGTTGGATACTTAATTTGTCTAATATTCCTTATATTATACAAAATCAAAATAATGTTTATTATTAACCTATATATATATATATATATATATATATATAATATATATTATATATATTTTATATTTAATATTATATATATATATAATATATATATTATATATATATATATATATATATAGATATATATATATATTAATTGGGTAGTAAGCCATGACCCTTGCCACCCCCATCGGATCCAAACAAACATTAATTAAAAAAAAGGGTCGATAGGTCGTGACCCCCACTGGTCCCAACCGTTACAAACAAAATGCTTATTAAAATAGTTTGGCGGCCATGACCCCATCGGACCTCCAGCCAACCATCGCCACAAATATTATGTTATAACCATATATTATATGGGGTGGGCGGGCCACCTCTGGTGGACCCGGCCCACACCCCAACCTCTATACTATATACTAAGCATATGTTTCCATCATAGTTAAAGTGGAGTCAATGGGGATTGAACTCGCTTGGCCCACGTGGGCCGGCCCCCACCGGGCGGCCCCATGTGGCACTATGCCAAACCAACCGAAACGATCAAAGCCACCAAATATTTTTTGCCTCTATTTAATGGGTCAAGCATTAATGTCCCAACTGTTATGGACCACAAAATAATTAATTGTTGTTAAATATAATACAATGCTCCCTAATAAAAAATTATGCATGCGGATTATGTGGGGAGGTAGGATTTGATCCCCCGACCTCCCATTAACAAATTGTCATTTTTACCAGCATGCCAGTGGGGCTTCTTTGGAAAATCTGCCCTCGAAATTTACTAAAACCCTCTTTTCTTTAGTGCATGGAGGTGAAGGACAATGGGAAAATTGAGACATATATTTTTTTAATTAATTTTGTAGGTGGAACCATGAGCCTAGAGAAGAGGCAGGCAGAGCCATGATTGAGCCAAATCTTTAGGAGGGTGAAATTTCGCCTGTGTCCAAATTGGACAAACTTTATGTTGATCCTACACCTCTTAGTGACACGAACCTGATGGCGTAGATAGAATTTTAATCTGAGCAACAGATCTTCAGATGACCCAGAAGAGGGAGTATTTGAGGAATCTAGGGGGAATCTAAAAGATTCTTGTAGCCCCAGATTTTCACTTTGCTAGAATTCAGAAATTTGACAGTTAATTTTACACTATTCAATGCCATGAATCTGATTGTGCAATCAAATTTTCCATTTGATCATTCCATTTTTCTTCCACTTTTCAAAGTAGAGTCTAGGTGTGAGCATCCACTCTGTGAGTATTCATTTCCATGATATTTGACGCCATGAGATTGATGGTACAGCCAGATCCAAAAATTTATCATCCCCTACTTCAGATAACTCCTTGATGTGAGGTATATGCAGTGTGATCATGTACTTCTTTATCTCTTTGCTTGAGATGCATTGTGTTGTATAGATCCATATTTGATGTTTGATGTGGGATCTTGTTTTGTTCTTGATGTGAGATGTACTTACTATTATGTTTTGATTGAGATCCCTTTTTCGTCATGTTGACGAGATACTCATGTGTTGTCATGTATGTTTGAATTGAGATCCCTTTGATGCCATGTTGGTGGGATGCTCTTTATTAACATGCGTGAACTTATGGCATGCTGATAGGAGTCCTTTTTGAATGAGAGTTCTTGCAGCGGAACATCTCTTGGAGCCACCCCTACGTGAGGGCATATTCCTTGTATGATAGAGAAAACACTTGCATGTACATCATCACTCTTTCCAACACTTAATGGACTGGCCTACACCATCTTGTAACCGAGGCCTCGAGACGTTGTCCCTCCTGGCCGAACTCCATTATCAACGTCTTGTGTTTTATATTGTTGATTCTTGTCATGTTCCTTCTTCTTAACAACACGCATATATGTTCCTTTATGTTCTTTTAAATGCAATTCTAATCACATCATGAAAGCAAAAGATCTTGGTTAAATTCGGGAGTTGAGTCAACTCGGATCAAGTTTGGTATTAGAGTGGTGTTTGCGTGGATGTGAATTGCAAGCATGAACAATGGAACATGCAACGATGGAGGGTGACAAAGCGATGTACAAGACCATGCTCATAATTTCCCAAAAGGTGGAAATAATGTATGAAGCTCTATAGAAAGAGATAGATGAAAAGCAACAAGTGCAACTTTAGTTGGGAGCCACAAAAGAGGCCCTGGAAGAACTGCAGCACCACAAACAGAGTCTTCAAGTAGATAACACTAAATTGAAGATGCTTCTACAGGAAGAGAAAGTGGAGAAACGGAGTTTTCTATGACAACTACAAGCTAAGGATGAGACCTTGGAAAAGTTGCAGCATGACCCATGTGAGGTAAAAAGTAGTTCTCCATCTTCATGTATGTTTCCTGATGATGATTTCGTTGTTTTTTAAAATCATACCACATGAATTGGCTCCAAACTGTTGAAGAGAATGGGGTATGAATGAAAAGGCTTGGGCATTAATGGCCAAGGCATTGTTAACCCCATCAAAGTAGAGGAATTACCCCGTAAAGGAAGTTGGGGAATGCACCACGACAGCCATCAAACCACCAACAACAGATGATGAGAGGCCCTCATCAGTTCTTTCCAATTTGACAGTGGAGGTAAAAGATGTTGATTTCCCTTCATTTTCATCTTCACATAGTATGATTTCTGTTGGAGATGTGGAGATACCAATTACAAGGACAAACATGAGGTCCTTACCAGGATGAGGTACAAGGAGGAAGAAGAACTTGGTGTTAATAACCAAGGCATAACTCAACCATTGTAGGTTTTGCAGAGACCTCAATTTGTAAGCTTGAGATACACCGAAAGGGAATGCTCGAAGGTGTAAGATTCTTCTGACACATCGTCGAAATCCTCAAGGAAAGAGAATGATGGGAACACATCACCATCATCCCATGGCAGTGCCCATTGTAGGGAAAGAGTTGAGGAAAGATCTCGTCGCCATAGTGACACCAAGGACAACAAGGAAAGGTATAACTAGTCTTGATATTAGAATGTTCATTTCGATTATAATCATGTTGTTAATGATGAACGTCAAAAATGGCATCGAAAAACATGTACCTTTTGTGGATTACATAACCATACATTTTCTAAGTGTTGGAAAAGAATAACAACACACAAAAGGAGGAGGCATGAAATACCCTCTCAACAGTGGGTAAAGAAACATGTTAAGCAGATCTAGAGGAAGAAGATGTATTGCAGTAATTTCCACAGAGGTGGCCATCAAAGAGCCACTTGTTGGAGGCTTCATCCAGAGCAGCGCCTTAAGGACAAAGAGTTGGTGCATGAACCAGATGAAACAGTTGTTCGACTAATGAATGCGCTACAAGGAGGTGACCCATTAACCTTGATAAGTGAGAAATGGTTCTTCTAAGCGTGATAGAAAGTAATGGTCTTAACTTTTTCCAATCATGTGTTTCATTTTAAAATGTAAAAACGATTATGTGTTTTCCATCACTTGTTAAGCAACAATAATGTCTGGTCTTATTTTGTGATGCATTTTAAAACTGTTGAAGTAATGTTTTGTTTCCATCACTTGTCAAAGAAACAATAGTGTTCGGCCTTATTTTTGTAAATAATATCTTGCAGTGATGATGAGTTTTCCATCACTTGTTGACGTAACAATGATATTTTGGCCTTGTTTTCATAGCTGGGGTATTGTTTCCATTTTGATGTAAAATTGATCACTGAGTATGTGTTATAAACTCATGGCAAGTATGGGATGCTTGGGTCATTAGTTGGTCATGTAAGTCAAGCATGTAATTTGCAAAAAAACAATGTACTATAGGTTTTCAGATGTGGCAGGTGTCATCTCATCGCTTATGGCTCGGAAGGACAAAGGTGAAGGAGAAGGAAGGGTGACATATCAGATACTGTAAGTGCAGACAGGGTACAAAGAAGTTGCAAATTATTTTTCATTTTTTTGCAGGATAGAAAGTTCCTCAATGGAGAGGATTGATCCAGGTGGCTCCAGACATAGGCAGAAGTCCCAGAAGACTCAGTAAGGGTCAAAATTCAAAGTGGACAGATTGCTCCTAAACTAGCACCAAATTGAAGTGCTTGTCACCCTAATTCCAATAGTGAGAATGACACTCAAATTCGAGCTCGTATGAGGGAGAACGTGCCAATCAAAGTTTCAGTCAAAGTTAGGTAGTGGGCCAGGTTTAAGTGCCCTACAAATTCACCGTCAACTGATGTTGAACCTAGCTCCCGAAAGTGGCCAAATTTGTTAGATGCTTAATTTGTCTAATATCCCTTATATTAGACAAATCAAAACAATGTTTATTATTAACAAATATATATATCTATATTATATATATATATATATATATATATATATATTATATATAAATAATATATTATATATATATATATATATATATATATTATATTACATATATATATATATATTGGGTGGTGGGCCATGACCCCCGCCACCCCCTTTAGATCCAAACCATATATATTAAAAACATAAACATTAATTAAAAAAAAGGGTTGACATGCCGTGACACCTGTAGACCCCAATAGTCACAAACAAAATGTTTATTAAAATAGTCTGGCAACCATGACCCCGTCAGACCTCCAACCAACCGCCACCATAAATATTACGTTATAACCATATATTACATGGGGTGGGCGAGCCACCTCTGGTGGACCAAGCCCAAACCCCAACCTCTATACTATATACGTAAGCATATGTTTCCGTCACAGTTAAAGTGGAACCGGCAGGGATTGAACCCACTCGGCCCATGTGGGCCATCCCCCACAGGGGGGCCCCATGTGGCACTATGCTAAACCAACCCAAACAGTCAAACCCACTAAAAATTTTGTGCCTCTATTTAATGGGTCAAGCATTAATGTACCAACTGTTATGCACCACAAAATAGTTAACTATTCTTAAATATAATACAACATGCCCTAATAAAATAATTATGCACACGCATTATGTGGGGAGGTGGGATTTGATCCCTCGACCTCCCGTTACCAAATTGCGATTTTTACCAACGCGCCAGTGGTGCTTCTTTGGAAAATCCGCGCTAAAAATTTATTAAAACCCTCGTTTCTTTAGTGTGCAGAGGTGAAGGAGAGCGCATAAATCGAGACATATATTTTTTCATTAATTTTGCAGGTGGAACCATGAGCCTGGAGAAGAGGCAAGCGAAACCATGATTGAGCCAAATTTTCAGTAGGGTGAATTTTGCTCGTGTCCAAATTGGACAAAGTTTATGTCGATCCTACACCTCTCAACAACATGAACCTAATGGCATGGACAGAATTTTGATCTGAGTAGAAGATCTTCAAATGACCTAGAGGAGGGATTGAGGAATCTAGGGGGAATCTAAAAGATTCTTCTAGCCCCATATTTTCACTTTGTCAGAATTCATAAATTTGACAATCTATTTTACACTGTTCGACGCCATGAATCTGATGGTGTAATCAGATTTCCCATTTGATCATTCCATTTTTTGGCCACTTTTCAAAGTGGAGTGCAAGTGTCAAAATCCAATGTGTAAGCAATCATTTCCATGATATTCGACACCACGAGATGGATGGTACAACCAGATCTAGCAATTTATCATCCTCTACTTCAGATAACTCCTTGATGTGACGTATATGCAGTGTGATCATGCACTTCTTTATCTCTTTGCTTGAGATGCATTGTGTTGTATAGATCCATGTTTGATGTTTGATGTGGGATCTTGTTTTGTTCGTGATGTGAGGTGTACTTATTATCATGTTTTGATTGATATTCCTTTGTCGTCATGTTAATGGGATACTCATGTGTCACCATGTACGTATGAATTAAGATCCCTTTGATGCCATGTTGGCGGAATGCTCATTATTAACATACATGAAATTATGTCATGCTAATAGGGGTCCTTTTTGAATGAGACTTCCTATAGCGGAACATCTCTTGGAGCCACACCTGTGTGAGGGCATATTCCTTGTATGATAGAGAAAACACATGCATTTACATCATCACTCTTTCCAGCACTTAATGCAGCGGCCTACACCATCTTGACACTAAGGCCCGGAGACGTAGTCCCTCCTGGACGAACTCCGTTATCAAGTCTTGTGTTTTATGTTGTTGATTTTTATCATGTTCCTTCTTCTTTAGAACACACATATATATTCCTTTATGCTATTTTAAATAAAACTAATCACATCATAAAATCAAAAGATCTTGGTGAAATCCAAGAGTTGAGTCAACTCAGATCAATTTTGGTATCAGAGCGGTGTTTGCGTGGATGTGAATGCAAGCATGAGAAATTGAACATGCAACGATGGAGGATGACAAAGTAATATACGAGACCATGCTCAGAATTTCCCAAAAGGTGGAAATAATGTATGAAGCTCTACAAAAAGAGACAGAGGAAAAGCAATTAGTGTAGCTTCAGTTATGAACGACGGAAAAGGCCCTGGAAGAACTGAAGAACCACAACAAAAGTCTTCAAGAAGATAACACTGAATTGAAGATGCTTCTACAGGAAGAGAAAGTGGAGAAACATAGTTTTCTACGATAGCTACAAACTAAGGATGAGGCCTCGAAAAAGATGCAGCGTTACCCATGTGAAGTAAAAAGTAGTTCTCCATATTCATGTATGTTTCTTGATGATGATTTTGCTATTTTTTAAAATCATACCATAAGAATTGGCTCCAAACTATTGAAGAGAATGGGGTATGAAGGAAAAGTCTTGGGCATTAATGGCCAAGGCATTGTCAACCCCATCAAAGTAGAGGAATTACCCCGTCAGGTAGGACTTGGGTATGTTTGAAAGGAAGTTGGGGAACGCGCCATGACAGCCATCAAACCAACAACAACAGATGATGAGAGGCCCTCATCAGTTCTTTCCAACTTGACAGTTGAGGTAAAATATTTTGATTTCCCTTCAGCTTCATCTTCACATAGTATGATTTCTACTGGAGATGTGGAGATACCAATTATAGGGACAAACATGAGGCTTCTTACCAGGATGAGGTACAAGGAGGAAGAAGAACTTGATGTTAATAACCAAGGCATAACTCAACCATTGGAGGTTGTGTAGAGACCTCATATTGTAGGCTTGGGATACACCGAAGGAGAATTCTTGAAGGTGTCAGAATCTTCTGAGACATCGTCAAAATCATCGAGGAAATAGAATGATGGGAACACATCTCCATCATCCCATGGTAGTGCCCATTGCAGGGAAAGAGCTGAGGCAAGCTCTCGTCAACATAATGACACTAGAGATAGCAAGGAAATGTATAACCAGTCTCGATATTCGAATGTTTCTTTCGATTATAATCATGTGTTAATGATGAACGTAAAACATGGAATCGAGAAACATATACCTTTTGTGGATTACATAACCATACATTTTCTAAGTGTTGGAAAAGAATAGCAGAACACAAAAGGAGGAGGCATGAAAGACCCTATCAACAACAGGTAAAGAAACATGTTAAGTAGATCTGGAGGAAGAAGATGTATTACAGTCATTGCCACAGCAGTGGCCATCAAAGAGACACTTGTTAGAGGGTCCATCCAAAGGAGCACCTTAAAGACAAAGCATTGGTGCATGAACTAGATGAAATCGTTATTCGACCAACGAATGCGCCACGAGGAGGTGACCCATTAACCTTGATAAGTGAGAAATGGTTCTTCTAAGCATGATAACATGTCATGGTCTTTTTTTTCCAATCATGTGTTGCATTTTAAAATGTAAAAGTGATGATGTGTTTTCCATCACTTGTTAAGCAACAATGATGTTTGGTCTTATTTTGTGATGCATTTTAAACTGTGAAAGTGATGTTGTGTTTCCATCACTTTTCGAAGAAACAATAGTGTTTAGCCTTATTCTTGTAAATCATGTGTTGCATTGATGATGAGTTTTCCATCACTTGTTGACGCAAAAATGGTATTTTGGCCTTGTTTTCATAGCTGGGGTATTGTTTCCATTTTGATGTAAACTTGACCATCTAGTATGTGTTATAAACTCATGGCAAGTATGGGATGCTTGGGTAATTAGTTGGTAATGTAAATCAAGCATGTAATTTACAAAAAAACAATGTACTACAGGTTTGCAGAGGTGGCAAGTGTCGGCTCATCACTTATGGCTTCGAAGGACAAAGGTGAAGGAGAAGGAAGGGTGACATATCAAATACTGTAAGTGTAGATAGGGTACAAAGAAGTTGCAGATTATTTTTCATTCTTTTGGAGGACCAAAAGCTCCTCAGTGGGAAGGATTGATCCAGGTGGCTCCAGACATAGGCATAAGTCCCAAATGACTCAGAAAGGATCAAAATTCAAAGTGGTCAGATTGCTCCTAAACTAGCACCATATCAAAGTTCTCATCGTCCTGATTCCAACGGTGCAAATGGAACTCAAATCCGAGCTCGTATGAGGGAGAACGAGCCAGTCATAGTTCCAGTCAAAGTTGGGCAGTGGACTAGGTTTAAGTGTCCTACAAATTCACCATCAACCAGCATGGAACCTAACTCCCGAAAGTGGGTGAATTTGTTGGATACTTAATTTGTCTAATATCCCTTATATTAGACAAAATCAAAATAATGTTTATTATTAACAAATATATATATATATATATTATATATATATATATATATATATATATATATATATATATATATATATAGATATATATATAATATATAATATTATATATATATATATATATATATATATATATATTATATATATATATTATATATAATATATATTATATATGTATGTATGTATATATTAACTGGGTGGTGAGCCATGACCCTCACCACCCCCGTCAGATCCAAACAAATATTAATTAAAAAAAAGGGTTGACAGACCATGACCCTCACTGGTCCCAACAGTCACAAACAAAATGTTTATTAAAATAGTTTGGCAACCATGACCCCGCCAGACCTCCAACCAACCATCGCCACAAATATTACGTTATAAACATATATTATATGGGGTGGGCGGGTCACCTCCTGTGGACCCAGCCACCTCCGATGGACCCAACCCACACCCCAACCTCTATACTATATACGTAAGCATATGTTGCCATCACAGTTAAAGTGGAGCCAGCGGGGATTGAACCCACCCGGCGCACGTGGGTCATCCCCCTCCGTGGGGTCCCATGTGGCACTATGCCAAACCAACCCAAACGGTCAAACCCACCAAAAATTGTGTGCCTCTATTTAATGGGTCAAGCATTAATGTACCAAATGTTATGCACCACAAAATAATTAACTGTTGTTAAATATAATACAATGCGCCCTGATAAAATAATTATGCACGCGGATTATGTGGGGAGATGGGATTTGATCCCCTGACCTCCCGTTAACAAATTGCCATTTTTACCAGAGCGCTAGTGGTGCTTCTTTTGAAAAATTGCCCTCGAAATTTATTAAAACGCTCATTTCTTTAGTTTGCGAAGGCGAATGACAACACATAAATTGAGACATATATTTTTTCATTAATTTTGCAGGTGGAACCACGAGCCTGGAGAAGAGGCAGGTGGAACCATGATTGAGCCAAATTTTCAGGAGGGAAAAATTTTGCCCGTGTCCAAAATGGACAAAGTTTATGTCGATCCTGCACCTCTCAACAACATGAACCTAATGGCGTAGACAAAATTTTGATCTGATTAGAAGATCTTCAGATGACCCAGAGGAGAGAATATTTGAGGAATCTAGGGGGAATCTAAAATATTCATGTAGTCCTTGATTTTCACTTTGTCAGAATTTAGAAATTTGATAGTCGATTTTACACTATTCGACGCCTTGAATCTGATGGTGCAATCAGATTTCCCATTTGATCATTCCATTTTTTGGCCACTTTTCAAAGTGGAGTGCAAGTGTCAGCATGCAAGTGTCAGCATCCAAATTGTGATCAGTTATTTCCATGATATTCGATGCCACGAGATGGATGATACAGCCATATCCAACAATTTATCGTCCTCTGCTTTAGATAACTCCTTAATGTGAGGTATATGCAGTGTGATCATGTACTTATTTATCTCTTTGCTTGAGATGCATTGTGTTGTATAGATCCATTTTTGATGTTTGATGTGGGATCTTGTTTTGTTCTTGATGTGAGATGTACTTATTATCATGTTTTGATTGAGATCCCTTTGTCGTCATGTTGACGGGATACTCATGTGTCACCATGTATGTTTGAATTGAGATCCCTTTGATGCCATGTTGGCAGGATGCTCATTATTAACATACGTGAAATTATGTCATGCTGATAGGAGTCCTTTTTAAATGAGAGTTCTTGCAGTGGAACATCTCCTGGAGCCACACTTGTGTGAGGGAATATTCCTTGTATGATAGATAAAACACATGCACTTGCATCATCACTCTTTCCAACACTTAATGCAGTGACTACACCATCTTGACAATGAGTCTCGAAGATGTAGTCCCTCCTGGACGAACTCCGTTATCAACGTATTGTGTTTTATGTTGTTGATTTTTGTCATGTTCCTTCTTTAAAACACGCATATATGTTCCTTTATTCTCTTTTAAATTCAATTCTAATCACATCAAGAAAGCAAAAGATCTTGGTTAAATCCGGGAGTTGAGTCAACTCGAATCAGGCATGCCTGGCATGAGATCGATGGAGTACTTGACTTGACAGTGTTGAGGCACCCCCATAGCTGAGGATAAAATGTCCCTATACTCCTCCACAACCTTTTCCATCTATTGTTTTTGTGCAGAGGATCCATATATGGAAGCCATGGCCACAATATTATTCTTTCCCTAAGGGTGAATCATAAGGAAAATAAATGTCCTGGTCTGTGAAATGATCTTATTGCATTTTTTTGTAGTGATCAAAGAGATGGTGGTAGGCAGGGCTCCCTCTGGTATCCTGTACAAATTATTGCCCAAATTAATAATCAGAGAGAGAGGTCAAGACTCATATACACCATGTTTCTTCCACAAGTATGGTTTTCCTAATAATACATCACAAACATCAAGAGGGGAAACATCACATAGTACTTCATCAGTGAAGGGATCGATGTTGCGGGGTAAGTGACACTACTAGCTGACATGGAGATCTCATCCTTGGTGAAGCCACCTGATGGTGTACGACTGCGAATGTTTTGTAGTCGGTAGGCCCAACCGCTTCACAAACTCTACTGAAATGAGGTTCTTTTGGCTTGCTTTGTCAATAATGAACTGTAGTGGAGAACCCTTCATCCATATCTTTGAGTCGAAGAGGCATTCCCCCTCCTCTGGATCTTCATGATCATTCTTATGGATATTGGTGGTGACCATGGTGGAACTGGGCTTTGCATTAATGATCTGCTTCCCTTTTTCATTCCCCTTGTTGGGTTCTGACTCAAAGTCAGAACATGCATCGGATTTGGAAGCCTTAAGCTCAGCCACTGGTGACTGCTTGGCCTGAAACTCTCTCATGTTGTGAGTGGAGCTCTTATGGAACACACAACATTTTCCTGTGTCCCCCTTTGTCTTTATGGTGTTGTTCTTTGCTTGCAACTTTGGCGGGTTGTTTTAGGTTGCCTCACCTTGGCTTTGTATGTTTCTCTACAGTTTGGGGCACCTTTTTCTTGCTTTGGATTCATAGATCCAAAGTCTCACTTGTTCAGTTTAAACTTCTTCTTAATCTTAATAGCATATCGGTACGCTATGTCAAGCGAGGAGATGTCCAGGAACTCCATATCATCCTAGATGTACCTATGTAGGCATTCACGGTACTTGAGTATTAAATGTCACTCTGAATCCTTGATACCCAGCCTCGTGCAAAAGGTATGAAAAAAATTGGTAAACTTCGACACATCTTGGTCCATTCCCTGTCCTAGCGTGTTCCACTTTATGTATTTATCCTCATATCTCCCGATAGGGTAATACTACTCCTTGATGGCATCCCAAAATGAATTCCAAGGAGGTGTAGCTAAAAATAGTGAGGGTGTACTTTCATCCTTCTTCTCATAGTAGGTTTCCCACCAATCCTTGATGCAGGGGGCGACTTTGAGAAGTGCAAAAGTAATATTTTTTCGGTTGGAAAAATCATGAACAGAAAAATATCCTTCTAGAAAATTGAACCATTTATCTATGGCATCCACATCTATTTGACCTTCAAATATGGGGATTTCAAAGTTAACTTGTACTTGAAAGGATGTGGTACTTTGAGAGTAGTTGTTGGAAGGATATGCATTGCATTTGGGTAGTCGCTAAAGGATCTGGGAAAAATTGTCCATCATCGCATTCCTTTATCGCTTGAGGGCTTATTCAAGCAAGATTTTGAAAGGATGTCCTACCCTCTCGTATTTATTTTCTTCCGCCATGGAAGGCCATTGGGATTTGCAAGTATGGCCTTGCAAAGGTTCGACCAGTTCGAGCCCTAACTCCTTATATCCCAACCTCGTTGGGGACATGCAAAGAAAAACAAAGAAAGAGAAAACTACTATGATACCACTAATCCAAATTTAAACAAGAATGAAAACAATTACCAATATAACCATAAATATAAATATGCAATATAAATAACATTCATTTCATTAATATCAAATATTGAAATATGATTACACAAAAGGAAATAAAACTAGCTTGGGCAATGGTAGCTTATCACTGAGGAGAGATGTGGTGAATACATCCCTTTGAACTGTGTTACAATGAGGCTCGAAGGCCTTTTTATTATTTAGAAACAATTGAAAACCCTAAACATCCAAAAACCTAACCCTGAGATGAAGCACCAAAAATATGGGCCCTGTTTGGGTAAATTGGTACATCAACTTCCTGGGGTCATAACTTTGGCATACAATCTTTGTCTCATGCGCACAATACCTCGTTAGAAATATCTATCTAAGGACTACAACTTTTGAATGAAAAAATGAGACAAATACTCATTTTTTTCCCATTTTCCCCAAAAAATGTTTAGGGCCTCAAACGGCTCTACAAGTTCAGGACCCGAAAAACTGCCAAAAATAGTCAAATGTGCTACAATTAAGGAAACTGGAAAACTGAAAGAGACAATGGTGGGGGTCTAAGTTGAATAGGATGGTGGCCACCAATATCCACCTAGATCAGGATTCACTCTTGGGAAATATGTCAAAGCCTCCTTCCAAGGCTGAGATAACAGAGTTGGGGCCATGTTGGAGCGAGTGGCCTATTTTCTATAGTCTCAGTTACAAATCACATGTATTATGTAATTTCGTAGATGAATTTTCCCACAAGTGTTGGATCTATGTTATGAAGAAGAAAGGTGAAGTTTTTACAAAATTTACTTAATTCAAAGAAATGGTTGAAAGTGAGACTGGTCGGAAAATTAAATCCCAAAGGAATGATAATGGAGGAGAATTTGTGTCTAATGTTTTCAAATATTTTTGTGCCAAGGAAGGCATTAGAAGAGAATTGATTACACCCCACAACCCATAGCAAAATGGGGTAGCAGAGAGTAAAAATAGAATCATTGTAGGGGATACAAGGGCAATGTTGCACAATTAGGGGCTGCCACTAATTTTGTGGGCATAAGCATGCAATACAACAATTTCTTTGTAGAACCAGAGCCCTCACAAAATACTTGGAATGATCACACCTGAAGAATATTTCTTGGGAGGAAGCTAGTTGTATCCCATTTTCAATTTTTTGGAGCTACAATCTATTGTCGTGTCTCCAAAGATAGCAGGAAGAAGTTGGAGCCTACAATTGAGATGGGTATATTTTTAGGATATATAGAGACACCTCATAACTATCGGGTGTATTTTCCCTCATTCAAGATGAAATTGATGAGGAGTGATCTCATATTTGATGAGAAAAAGGCTATGATAAGCTCTCTAGAGTGAGAGCTGAGTATTGCACTGGAGGAGGAGCTTTTAGCTCCAAAGAAGGATCCTCAGTCAAAGCCTCAGGATCTTGTGGAGTAGCAACATGTGGAGGAGTAGAGAGTAAGAAAGGTGGAGGCAACCACTCAACCATAATCTTCCAGAGAGGGGAGAAAGAGAACTAGAGAGGCTAACAGGTTGGTGCAAGATGCACAAGAGCATGTGGGAGTTCCTACATCCTTGCGCAAATAGAGGAAATCACCCGACATGTATGATGGTTATATGGCACTTATGACAAAACTCATTGACTCTTAGCCTTCTTCATTTGAGGAGGAAGATTCCCAATCTGTGTGGGTAGATGCCATGGTGGAAGAGTATGACTCCATTGTGAAGAAAATGTATGGGGGGTGGTGTCGAGACTAGAGAACAAGTCAGTGGTTGGTTCCAAATGGATATACAAGATGAAGCATGAAAATAATGACAATATCAATAGATACAAGGTCAGATTTGTGTCCAAAAGCTTCTCACATCTAGAGGGAGTTGAGTATGAGGATACATTTTCCCTAGTGGCAAGATATTAGTCCATCAGAACCATTCTAGCATTAGTTCCGCAGATGGGGTGGAAGATCCACCAAATGGATGTGAATATTTCTTTCCTCAATGGAGTGGTTGAGGAAGATATTTACATAGATAAGCTTGAGGGATTTGAGACATTTGACAGGGAGACACATGTGTGTAGACTTAGGAGATCCCTTTATTGTATTAAACAAGAACCATGTGCTTGGTACACTCAGATAGTCATATATCTTAGTGGATTGGGCTTCATCAAAAGTGAAGCATATGCTAATGTCTACTACATTGTGGTAGATGGAAAATAGCTCATTCTAGTCTTGTATGTAGATGAATTGATACTAACAGGGGATGAGAAGTTGATCCAGTCTTGCAAGGTGGGCCTTGTAAGAGAGTTTAAGATGAAGGACATGGGTTTCATTCACTCCTTCCTTAGTTTTGAGGTGTGGCGGGGAGATGGAGAGTTGTTTGTGGGTCAGGGGAAGTATACGTCTGAAATACTTTAGAGATTCCATATGTAGTACTGCAAGCCTATGGATACTCCTCTAGATACGAACTAGGGGAAGGAGGATTCTTCTACAAGAGAGGTAGTATATGCTACCATCTCCAAACAGATGGTGGAGTCCTTGATGCATTTGGTGAACACAAGGCCAATATATGTTATGTAGTTAATCAAGCAAATCAGATTATGGTGAAGCCTACCAAGATTCAATAGAAAGTAGAGAAACATTTTCTTAGATACCTCAAAGGCACAACATATTTTGGGCTATGGTATAGGAGCACTAATGGTATGAATATCCAAGGCTTCACTAATGTAAATTGGGAAGGGATTCCATCAGACAAGAAGAGAACTTCAAGAGATATCTTCAATGTTGGGTCAACAACTATTTCCTGGTATAGCAGGAAACAAAGACTTGTAGCACTTAGCTCAACAAAGGTTGAGTAAATGGTTGTTAGTCAAGAATCATTTGAGGCCATATGGATAAGGAAAATTATTGTTGGTCTTTTAAGTCAAGAGATGGATCCTACTATGATTTATTGTGATAATCAGAGTTGTATCAAACTCTCTGAAAATCTAGTATTTCATGATAGGTCTAAGCACATTGATATTAGGTACCATAAGTATACAAGGTCGTAAGTATACAAAAGGTATATTGAATTAGGGCTTTCTGCTAACTCTCTAAAGTAAAGAAAGAAAGTAGATAGTAAATATACACTTCGTGCAACCATTAGACTGATTTAAGGGTGGGGAATAATAGACTTTCCATCCATAAAGACTGGTCCGGAGCTCTACTCAGACAGGTCTTGTCACCCATAAAGAAATAAAGACAAGTGTAATTCAAAGAAAAAAACAAGAAAGAATTACCAGCATCCCTTATTAGTTCTGAAACCCCTGTTCTGGCATTTGTTTGTGTTCTTGGACTTTATGTTATTACCATCCATGTTGCTTCAAGTTATGCCCCTAGAACTGGGTTTCCAACATGAATTGGAGAACAAGACTCCCTCCTGGGCTCTCAATCAACTAAACCATAGCTAGGTCAGACATCCAATAGTACACAAAGGAAGGATTACTAATCCATTGAAGTTCACCCACCATTAGTATAGGCAAAGGACACAGAGGCAAGAGCAGATCCAGGTCGAGTACTTTACCTCGTTGGTCGAGTGAAAGCATCAGTTTAGATAAAATATCCACTTGGACCTCCTGGCTAGAGATCAAAATCGAGATCCACCAATAGTAGAGACTACAGGGGAATAGGCGGGTAGAGCAAAGGCATAGGCCATACATACCCCTTCCGGATCGAGATCGATACCCCGTAGATTGAGGTACAAATCCTATTAGAGAGCCGTGGCCCACTGGTGGGGAGGTTTCAAATCCAGATACATATAAAGATCCATAGCTATGCAGTGGCAGATTCCTTTGTAGTGGATCCTTTCATTGGGGATCGAGAGCCATGTCCAGTAGCTACACGCAAAGGAGCCAGCAGCTACGCGTAAAGCAGGCTAATCAGTGCCAAACAGGCTATTGGAAATGATTGTATAATGGAAAAAAAAGACATGGCTGAATATCCTCCCTCTGGTGGGAACGAGGGTCAAATGGTAATATACTAAATCTTGTTTGTTGTATCGATGAGTGAACTCCTTCTCCTTCTCCTTCCTATTGGCCATTGAAGGGGAACTTTTGTCTAGCTATGATGGGGAACTTGGCACAACCTTGCCTGTTGGCAACTAGGGTTCTTCCATCTTCCTAATCCAATGATGGCCATGATGTTGCAGTACATTCCCATAGAGGATGAGGATGCATATATTTTCACAAAGGCATTGTCAAGAGGAAAATTTGATTTCCACGAGTGTCGGATAGGGGAGGTGTAGAACCATTTTCTTGCTAAGAGGGAGTGTTAAAATTGTAGCAAGAAAATTATTCATTTGACTTGTGCCTTAGTCAAATGGATAAATTTGATTTTCCACATCAACAGGATGACTTGGATTGTAGTTAGTTGGAATGAGATGGCCTTGTCTCCTATTAAGTCATTAAATTTGGGATAGGCTAGAAGTAGAGTTGTGTGTGGTTTATTTCTAAAATTGAGCAATATAATGGATTTATTGTTAGTTAAACTCAATTAACTGAGCTCTAGTCTTTAGTGGAGTCAATAGGAGTTCAATTGAGTAGTTATAACAATTGTTAACTCACCGATCTCTCAGTTAACTGATCAGTTTACTAAAAAAAACCCAATCATGCATGGAATTAGAATTTCCTAGTTGGAGTGGAGGATAAGGCACATTGTACTCATTAATTGTTTACTATTTGAGTGTACATACTTTTGCATTGAGCAAGGGTCAATTCCTCAAGAAATTGTGCAAGGAAATAGGGAATTTCCCTATTATTTAGGATCTATATATTTAATAGCATATTGATTTACTTTCCTTTATTCTGTAACAAACTATTGATTACTCCCTTCATCATTCTCATGCATTTTATCCTAATAGGAAGTTGAATCATAGATTTTGTTTCAAAAAATATTTATGGTTTGATTATTGTTATGAGGGATTGCAATTGAATATGGCACACATCATCTTACAATGCCCATTCTTCAAATGTATTGATCATCGATTTGAATAATATTTATTCAAATGACATCTCACAACCCCACTCTACAATAGTATTTACGTGATCTATGAGCCCTTTTCTCACAATCAATTGCATTGCATGCAATTAATGTGCTACAAACTATGTGTGGTTGAATAATTGCTTAGTAATGTAACTTATTGCTACATCCATATGTTTATATGATTCATTCATTGCCATGGGTGCATAAGCTTTTATGGATGACTCATTATGCTAAATGATGTATCATCCCATGTTTTACCTTAGGAACCTAGTTGGAGGATCCCACGTTTTCATCATATTCAAGTGGTTAATTGTCCATGTCTATTATAATGTTTGAGTGGAAATAATATGAAATACACATGATATTATTAACCATGCATTGATTATGAGAAATTAATTAGATTGTAGTTGTTCAATAAAACTTACACCTACAACCATGGTTAATAGATTACAATGTTAGTGTGTTAACTAAATGAAAGTCTTGTTTGTGCATAAGTAACGGCACTCAATGTAAGTAGAGTGGAACAATAATAGTACTTAGTGTAAGTATAATATAACAACAATAGTTGCCTAAGACTATAAGGTGTATTATGAATTCATTGATAGAGTGAGAGGAATGAGAGGAGCTTGATTCCAATTTTCAAAGAAATTATAGAGAGAAATAAGCTTTGTACTTAGTCTAATGTTTACATTAATAATGAAGTCAAATCAAAGAGACACTAAATTCCTCTTTCATAGCAGATTCATATCGATAAAATGGATAAGTCATAGGTTCACTATTTTTAGATCATGAAATCAATAGCTTTAGACTCTTTTTTCTTGCATTAGAAGGGAAGAATATTCCCAAAAAAACCTATTAAGCAAAACATGGTAAGAGATTCTTTGTGCCATGAAGCACAAGAGAGTGCAATGGTGGACCAAGGGCTTGGAGTGCTTAGTGGTAAACATATTTTCTGTGTCATGAAAAATATGGATTGTGCTAAGTGATATTAAAGCGTAGTTAGAGCTTTCTTTTTTCTAATTGCATCACTATTTGATGTGGGGTGTTATCCATAATTGATTCATATAACTACGTAATGAATTTCTGCTTAGCAAGTAAAATGGTGTGGTTGTGTTTATTTACATAAAAGAGAATATTTTACTATATAACGAATTCACTTTTCTTTGTAGGTTGATAAATGAATGCAAAACATGCTTGTTGTTGGTGCTACTATTTGTGTGTGCTTATTGATTTTTAATTATCATCATTAAAAATAAAATTTAGTATAACAATTGGTTAATTAAGTAAATAATTATGTATGGATTATTTGTTGAAAATAGCAACAAGAAATGATAAAAATAGAATCTAAAATATTCCAATTTAATTTGTCCTTGAATTAAAATTATATTTAGTCTCACCAGCTGCTTGGAAATAATTAATTAAGTTATTTTGACTTAATTAATTGGAGAAATTTAAGTTAGAAGTCTTTCTGAAGTCATGCAAGAGTTATCCCTTAAATTAAGGAGATTATCCCTTAATTAAGGAGATAAGATTGAGTTATATTTGAGTTGTAATTAATTAGCTTAGTTACTGAATTAAGCCCAGTTAAATTAGTTCCAAACTGTTTGAGGATTGTGATTTATTAGTCAGTTGATGCATGCATGCACTCAACTAGTGTACCCCAGTTAACTGAAGATTCCCTCATCAGAAACTCATGCATGTCTATTTTGAGAAAGACCCAGTTGAACTAAATGTCAAGGACAGTGTACTATCAGTTGCATGTGGATTCCTATAAAGAAAACTCATGCATGTAGAAGAAAAAATTCCTTGAGGATTGCGCAGTTCTAACAGTGTGTTAGATCGGTGTTCCACTTGGTGAGGTGAGAATCATCAACTAGGAACACCAAAAGGAAATAGGAGCTTAGAGGGCAGAGGAGAAGGTTTGTGAGAAGCTAGGATTGCCTGTGAGCATCTATGAGGATTGTACTAAGAGTTGGCTAGCTGTGAGAGCTAAGGCTTTGTATAATTCCTATGTATTTCCACTTTGAATGATAATACAGATAGTGGGGTTTTTAGCTGAGGCTTTCCCCAAAGTATTTTCATGTGTATTGAATGATTTATTCTTCTTCTTCTGGTTATATTGTCCAGCTCTGTTCAGCTTGATATTTAAGCTTCCACAAATTGATAGTAGAAGTAGATTATAGTATTTTTCTTTGGTTATATTGCATTATCGGGTTAATTTGCAGTCAGATTTTCTACATGGTCTTAGAGCGAGATTTGTAAAGAATTTGCAGAATTTCTACATGGTATTAGAGCCACGTTTAATGGAGTTGTGAATAGATATTGATAAGACAATTCGAAGTTTTAAGTTTGGGGTTGTAGGTGCAAATCGAATTCATGTCATACTTCAATTGAGATGGGACATTATGTGACTAATTGCCCATCGAAGAAGTCCAAGAAGGGACCCTCAGAAGGATCAGAAGGTGAGGCATTAGCCTCTTAGTTTTAAATGGAATTTACCCTCATCGCATGCATGGTGTCATCAATGATGGGTTGTGTCTGTTATATTGACAGTGGAGCCTCATTCCACATGACCGGTGATAAAAGTTTATTTAGTGCCTTGGAGGAGAAAGACCTCAAGATGTGCATAGAGATGGGTGACGACGGAAAGTATAGTGTTTCAAGAGTGGGCACGATTGCTTTTCAGAGGGAGCATGGAGCTCCTATCAGCTTGACCAATGTGAAGTATGTGCCTAGACTAAAGAAGAACTTGGTATCAGTCGCGATGTTGGAGGACAAAGGCTACAATGTTGTCTTTAGTAAGGAAAAGGTTTTCGTTAGACACATCACCACGAGATAGGTGAAAGAAATCGGTTCACGAGTTAAGAACATGTATGCTCTTAAGGTTCAAGATGCATGCAAAGCCTTGAGGAGCAACGAAAATGTTAGAGACTTGGTGGTTGAGAGGGAGAGTAAATTACCTGTCAAGATGTAGCCCTAGAAGAAGTCTCAAACAATTGTGGAGGAGCCACAATTAGAGAAGCAGAGAGGAGACCGAGTGAAGAGATCCACTCATACAGATACCTCCATTAGGGGGAAATTTCGATCCAAGTGGGCAGAGGGATCACATGTATCCATACCTCCAGGTGTGAGGTGGGGCGATGTGAAGTGATAGTCCCAAGAAGGCTGAAATTGGGCAAGGTCCATTGAGAGGTTTTATGTCATGGATCGTACCTTGCTACAAGAGCCCACAGTACATAGTAGCGAGAGGAGTAAGTTAGATTGATGTAGTTAGAGATCAAAGTGACAGAGGCTAGAGCAGTCAGATACTGAAGAGCGTAGAGAAGGATTGACAACAGTGTAGAAAGGCAGAGTCAGCAGAACTGCAAAGTTTTCAGTTAACAGAGGCAATAGCAGTTAGAGACTTTGATGAGAGACGCATCATACTGATTTAGGTTGGATGCTTTTTTGTTTCTGAAGTTGCTAGAGAAACAACACTAGAGAGAAGTGTTGCATGCATAACATTCCAAAGGTTCACAATCGGGATCGATTTGAATTCCTTTCTTGTTGAGAGGGAGTATTGAAAATAGAAACAAGAAATGATAAAAATAGAATCCAGAATATTCCAATTTAATTTGTCCTTGAATTAAAAATGTGAATTAAAATTGTATTTAGTCTCACCAGCTGTTTGGAAATAATTAATTAAGTTATTTTGACTTAATTAGTTGGAGAAATTCAAGTTAGAAGTCTTTCTTAATTCATGCAAGAGTTATCCCTTAAATTAAGGAGATTATGCCTTAAGGAGATAAGATTGAGTTATATTTGAGTTGTAATTAGTTAGCTCAGTTTACTGAGTTAAGTCCAATTAAATTAGTTCCAAACTATTTGAGGAACTAATTGTGAGTTATCAGTCAATTGATGCATGCATGCACTCAACTAGTGTACCCCAGTTAACTGAAGATTCCCTCATCAGAAACTCATGCATGTCTATTTTGAGAAAGACCCAGTTGAGCTAAATGTCAAGGACAATGTACTATTAGTTGCATGTGGTTTCCTATAAAGAAAACTCATGCATTCATAAGAAAAATTCCTTGAGGATTGTGCACTTCTTACAGTGTGTTAGACCAGTGTTCCACTTGGTGAGGTGAGAATCATCCACTAGGAATAGCGCAAGGAAATAGGAGCTTGGAGGGAAGAGGTGAAGGCTTGTGAGAAGCTAGGATTTCCTGTGAGCATCTGTGGGGATTGTACTAAGTGCTGGCTAGCTGTGAGAGCTAAGGCTTTGTATAATTCCTATGCATTTCCACCTTGTATGATAATACAAATAGTGGGGTTTTTAGTTGAGGCTTTCCCCAAAGTATTTTCATGTGTATTGGATGATTGATTCTTCTTCTTCTGGTTATATTGTCCAGCTCTGTTCAGCTCGATCTTTAAGCTTCCGCAAATTGATAGTAGAAGTAGATTGTATTATTTTGCTTTGGTTATATTACATTATCAGGCTAATCTGCAGTCAGATTTTCTACATGGTCTTAGAGCGATATTTGTAGAGAATTTGCAGAATTTATACATGGTATCAGAGACAAGTTTAACAGAGCTATGAATAGTATACTGAGAAGACAATTTGAAGTTTGAAGTTCGGGGTTTCAGGTGCAAATCGAATTCATATCATACTTCAATTGAGATGGGATAGTATGCGATTAATTTCCCATCGAAGAAGTCCAAGAAGGGATCCTTAGAAGGATTGGAAGGAGAGGCATTAGCCTCTCAATTCAAAATGGACTTTACCCTCATCGCATACATGGTGTCATCAATGATGGGTTGTGTCTAGTATATTGACAATGGAACCTCATTCCACATGACCAATGATAAAATTTTATTCAATGCCTTGGATGAGAAAGACCTCAAGATGAACATAGAGATGGGTGACGATGGAAAGTATAGTGTTTCAAGAGTGGGCATGGTTGCTTTTCAGAGGGAGCATGGAGCTCCTATCACCTTGACCGATGTGAAGTATGTTCCTAGACTGAAGAAGAACTTGGTATAGGTCACGATGTTGGAGGACAAAGGCTACAATGTTGTCTTTACTAAGGGAAAGGTTTTCGTTAGACACATCACCACAAGACAGGTGAAACAGATCGGTTCACGAGTTAAGAACTTGTATGCTCTTGAGGTTCAATATTCATGTAAAGCCTTGAGGAGCAAGGAAAATGTTAGAGACTTGGTGGTTGAGAGAGAGAGTAAATTACCTCTCAACATGCAGCCCCAGAAGAAGTCTCAGACAATTGTGGAGGAGCCACAATTGGAGAAGAAGAGAGGAGATCGAGTGAAGAGATCCACTCATGCAGATACCTCCATTAAGGGGGGAATTTCGATCTAAGTGGGTAGAGGGATCACACGCTGCCATACCTCCAGGTGTGAGGTGGGGCGATGTGAAGTGATAGCCCCAAGAAGGCTGAAATTGGGCAGGGTCCATTGAGAGGTTTTATCTCATGGATTGTACCTTGCTACGGGAGCCCAAAGTACATAGTAGCGGGAGGAATCAATGGGATTGATGCAGTCAAAGATCAAAGTGACAGAGGCTAGAGCAGTCAGATACTGAAGAGCATAGAGAGGGATTGACAACAATGCAGAAAGGCAAAGTCAGTTGAAGCGCAAAGTTTTCAGATGACAGAGGCAATAGCAATTGGAGACTTTGATGACAGATGCATCATACTAATTCAGGTTGGATGTTTTTTTTTGTTTCTAAAGTTGCTAGAGAAACAACACTAGAGAGAAGTGTTGCATGCATAACATTCAAAACATTTACGCTCAGGATCGAGTTGAATTCCTTTCTTGTTAAGAGGGAGTGTTGAAAATAGCAACAAGAAATGATAAAAATAGAATCCATAATATTCCAATTTAATTTGTCCTTGAATTAAAATTGTGAATTAAAATCATATTTAGTCTTACCAGCTGCTTGGAAATAATTAATTAAGTTATTTTGACTTAATTATTTGGAGAAATTCAAGTTAGAAGTCTTTCTGAAGTCATGCAAGAGTTATCCCTTAAATTAAGGATATTATCCCTTAATTAAGGAGATAAGATTGAGTTATATTTGA
>APFE030766769.1:0-13278 GCA_000404065.3 Pinus taeda | reverse complement strand
GAATCATTCACATTGTTATTTCACTACTAAAGTCTAAAAAAGTGTACATACCACTCTACCCCGTTGGAATTTCATTATAACATCTTAGGAAAATGCATGTTTTTAAACATTAGGTCCACTAAAATTATATGTAAATGTCTTCTTTATATAACATGATGTTGATGTCTTTTCTATTCTGAATCATTTATATATTCTATTTATTATGTTTAAGGATGTCTGTTTTGAAATAAGGCTTCTAGAATTTTTAATTAATTATCAATAATTACTAGTTGGATGGTAGAAATTTAATCTCTATTGAATATTCTAGAATATTTTTAATAGTAGCCACAAATCAAAGGTTGAGATTTATCTCAAAATTATTTGTGCCATATCTACCCCTTTAATTAAATTTATTATTAAAAAAAAAAAGTTATAAGAAAACCATGGTACTAACAAAGCCTATTTATAAGTTAAAAATCTAAATACATGTTTGTACATATATATTTAATTCATTTATTATTATTATTTTTAGGTGCTCTACTGATCTATTATTGAATGTTAATTTTGTTGTGCTAATTTCAACTTCAGATTTATAAGCAAATGCTTGTCAACTGCTTCATGTGCATAGGTATCCTTATGGTGTTTATGAATGTAAATAGGTAAATTTTATCAAGTTTTATGTGAAATTCATGAGAAAAATAGCATGAAAAATAAGTGTTGAACAACAACAATCAAAAGTACAACAAAATATCAACATGAACACTTAACACAATGTTTTGATGAAGGATTTCACCCATCTTAGGCTACATCTCCTTGGTCCAGCTTTCATGGCTTGGGTCAGTGTATTAGCTCAATAATACAAAAAGCGTTATTTACAATGCTTTACTCCTCCTGAAACCTACTTCAATGTACGTAGAATGCTCAAATCAGCTAGGAACACCTTTTCTTGATCTCAATTTAGTTGATTTTTTCTCCAGTTATGGTCAAAACTATCTTCCCTAGTGAACCTCTTCTAAAACTAGAGGAACTCTAGACTTTAGTCTTGCTAAAAATGGAGGAATCCCTAGATATGGAGGGACCGTCAAAAGTCCATCAAATTAAACTCCAGATTAATTAAATGTTATGCATGATTACTTAATGGATAAAGGCGGATTAATGCAAATACTGCGCGTTTAATGGATAAACATTAGCCTTTACCTGGGGTTCCCTATAGAGTGAAAAAATGTCATGGAATTAACTGTGAACAGTTATGTTGGTTGCTGGTTCTGCTAACTATTGGCTTGCGGTTATTGAAACTGTTCACACGATGGCATTACTCGGTTGTGGTGTGTTCACATGGAGGGGGCTAGCCCATGGGCTAGCTCCCTCCTAACCCCCAACCACAACATTAATACAATTTAAATATATGCAAAGACTGTATATATTTAAGAATTAAAGCATGGGCAAAACGGTAAGACTTATAGGCTATATAGAGTAGGGCCCGGGTTCAACCCTCTGGCCTGCCATAAAATTTTACTGCACGCCACAGCCAGTCCTTTGGGGAGTGACATGTGGTGGCCTCCGAGCTTGCCACTTGTCCCCTCCTCATTGGTCTACTTCAAACCAATAAAAACTTGCCACATCACCACACCTACAAACCAACCTCAGCAGGACACTTGGAATGTTCACCATTGTTGATGCTACCACGTTAGTAGTACGGATTGCTAACTGTGTCGTGTCTATACATTTTTTTTAAATTCCACTATTTTACAAAGTGGACAAAACGCGCTATCTTCCTCATACGAACTTGGTTTTGAGTAAAACAAGTTATATTGGGATCATTTCATTGAGATGATGTGGTCATTGAGGTTTTGAGCGATTATGAGAACTTTGGTTTTTGAGCTAAATACTGAGCACCTAATCATTCCTCCCCATTGGAAGCCTTTTGGACCTGAAATGGTACTATCAATTGTTTAGCAGCTGAGGGTACATCTCGCTCACCTTCTCGATCTACAACCATTTGGCTTTAAAAGGATTTTATCCCTTGAGTCCCACTCTAAGGTATTCAACATTCCCTCTCTTTGAATTTTTGGTTCTTTTTTCAAGTATGAGATCTTGCTAAAGTTCATCAAGATATTCTGGTGACAAATCATCTATTGATGGAAGTTGAACATGCTCTCCTTGATAATCAATCAAAGGAGGCTCAAACAATCTCAAAATCTCAACATTAACAATAGAGTATATTTGCATATAAGGAGGCAAATCTAGCTTAAATGCATTGTTACCAATCTTTTCCAGAATTTTAAAAGGACCATAACGAATTGGCTTAAGATTTTTACCTTCCCCTTGAAGTCTCTCTTTGCTAATATATAACCAAACTTCGTCTCCAACATGAAATTTTTGATCGATAAGTTGTTTGTCATGCCTTGCGCTACTTTGACTTCTTTCAAGTTGTTCCTACACTGTGTGATGTATCAACTAAATTTTCTCTATGAACTTCATTGCCTTATCGATGTTGCTATGACCATCGATGGTGACATCTTTCTCAAACATGAAGTCTAATGGTGATATTGGCAAGTACCCAAAACATGCCTCAAATGGCGATGTGTTTGTGGAAGAATGCTTTGCCCTGTTGTATGCATGTTGTATGTAATGCAACTGTTCATCCCACAACTTGGGATGTTTGCTACAATATCCTCTAAGAAGATGAATGATTGTCTTGTTGACCACCTCGGTTTGCCCATCTATTTGTGGATGAAAGGTCGTACTCTTCTTGAACTTAGTGTCCATCATGTCCCACAAATTTGACCAAAAATTCCTAACAAATTGACAATCTCAATCAATTATAATGGAAGTAGGAACGCCAAAATGAACCCAAATATTTTGGAAGAAAAGATGAGATGTTTGTTCAGCTATAATTTTCTTTTAGATGGTGTTATAATACACATTTTGCTGAACCTGTCTACAAATACATATAATTAATCATTACCTTTCCTTGACAATGGAAAATCTCCTACAAAATCCATTGAGATACTCTCCCATGGGCATGAAGATACCGGAAGTGGAGTGTACAATCCTAGTTTCCTATTGCCAGGCTTACATGTTTCACACAAAGAATATCCTCTAATGAAACGAGATACATTATCAAACATGTGTGGCCAATAACAATACCTTTGGAGATTCACTATTGTCTTGCCTAAACCAAAGTGTCCAGCAATCAATGAAGTGTGTGCCTCCCTTATGATATTGTTTCTCTCTCCCTATGTAATACATAACTTGCCCAAGTGATACAACAAACTATTAAGTACATGGTAATCTAAATCTTCAATTTGGTTTCCTTGCCTCAAGCTTGCATACACATCTTGAAATTCATTATCATATGCATATTGCTCAATGTAACTTTCATGTAAAACAAAATTGTGCTTGAGTAAAATAGATGAATTTACAATAGGCCTAGAAAGCATATCATATACCTTATTGTAGATTCCTTTTTTGTACTTGATAACCAAATGAAACTATTGTAGAAAACCCATTCATCTGAAGTGTCGTGATTGCTGCAACTTTGTCTACGATTGTAAGTACTGCAATGGTTGATGGTTGGTATGGATAATGGTCTCCTTCCCCATCAAGTAGTGTTTCAATTTTTTGACACTTTGTATCAATGCGTAAATTTCTTTGTCATAAGTGGGAATAATTAGTCACAGTTCCATTAAACATTTCAGAATGAAATGAAATGGGCTTACCATGCTACATAAGAACTTCTCCCATGGCATAATCACTAGCATCCATTTGAATCTAAAATGGTTGTCTAAGATCCGAAAGAGCCAATACCGATGTTGAACTGATCTTTTTCTTTAAAGAATCAAATGCTTTCAGCAATACATCTCCCTAATGGAAGACTTTCTTGACACTAGTCAATGCATGTAATGGAGCTGCAATGGAAGAAAAATTAGTAATAAATTTCCTCCAATATTGTGTTATCGCTAAAAAGCTTCTTACCTCTATAACTGTATTGGGCTTGGGTCAATTCAAAATGACCTCAACCTTAGATGGTTTTATCTTCATCTCACCTCCTCCAACAATGTGTCTCAAATACACTAAATAATTCTTGCCAAATTCACACTTTGACATCTTTAAAAACAACTATTCTTTTCTCAAGACATCAAGTACTTTTTTCACATGCATGACATGTTCATCTCTGGATTTGTTGAATATGAGAATATCATCTAAGTAAACAATGACAAAATCATCTAGAAATGGTCTTAATATATCATTCATAACTTTCATGAAAGTAGTTGGAGCGTAAGACCGAAAGGCATAACAAGCCACTCAAACAATCCTTGTTTAGTTTTAAATGTGGTTTTTCAAATGTCCTCTTCAACTATTCTAACTTGATGATAACCACTTCATAAGTATAACTTAGTGAAATACTTTGCATACCTCAATTGATCAAGAAAATCATCAATTATTGGGAGTGGATAACAATTCTTTACTATTATTTTGTTCAGTGCACAAAAATCCACACACATGCGCCAAGTCCGATCCTTCTTTGGCACCAAGACAATGGGTGAACCATATGGCGAAGTAGATGGGCGTATAATACCTTTTTCAACAATTCTTGAATTTTCTTGTTGATTTCCATGCTCTCCATAATCAACATGTGATACATGCCAATGTTGGGAAGTGGAACATCCTACTGCAATTGTATCTCATGTTGAATCCCCTCTTGGGAGGTAACCCCTTTGGTTCTTGAAACATCTCGCCATTCTTGCTTACTACATCAAACAAATCAGATTTTAATTTGTCATCATAACCTTCAAAAGATTCATAATCAATATCATTCTTTTTCTTGATCATAAGAAGCACAAAAGTTTTACGTGCATTTACCAGTCTCTTCATCTACCCTGCATTAACCAAAGAAATGTTTAACTTTTTGTGATGGGATCTTACAATGTACTCCACCCCATCCTTGAGCAATAGATATTTGTTCTCATTGTGATAAAATACTACTTTCCTATCATACAAATAAGGAATTTCGAAAATGATTCCTGAGATGTCAAGTGGAACTACATCTAACTCAACTTCATCAATGGACTTTTTAGTAATGGAAAACTTGAATAAGCATTTCCTTGTAACCTATAAATTTGCGTTATTGACTATCTAACCCAATGGATATGGCTTATGATGAGGTACAGTTTCAAGGATAAGCTTTTTGACAAATTCTTCTGAAATTAAGTTTGATTGTGACCCACTATCAAATAATGCATCAATTTTTGTATGATTTGAAATTACCCTTACATGGAACAACTCTATTCTTGATTTTCATTTGGAGTGTTGTCATGACTATGTGAGGAACTAGTGCTTGAAACAACTTCTTTTCCTTTTGTAGCCATGGCTGAAATCTTGGTCTCGTCACTAGAATCTGATCCAAGATCATGTTGTGTGGTAGCGATCATCTTTTGTTTTCCCTTATTGTTTGATTTCTTAGCCCTTAGTTCGTGATGTAATTTCCAACAGTGGGTTTCATCATGCCCAGTTTTGGAACAATGTTGGCATATAGTTTTCTCCCCTTCTTTCTTCACACTTATATTCTTCTTTCCCTTCCATTTTCCTCCCTTCTCTTTCTCCTTACCCTTGAATGGCTTATTCTTACTTCCCTCTTCCTGAATGTTATTTACTCTTGCTTCAAGGTGTGGCATGCACACATACCTCATCCAAATTGCTTGGATTGAACATAAGGATAATATGTTTTAAGTAGGAATGTAAACACCCAATATATTTTAACAGTGTATATTGGGAATTCAAATTTACTCCTAACAACAAAGCCCTCTTTCTAAACTCCTAGGTATAGTCTTGAACTGTTTGGCCCTTGAGTTACCTAAAATTTTGCCAACTCATAATGGCTTTTTGCATATAGGCTAAAGGATAAAATTGTCTTTTAACTGCAGAAACAAATTCAACCCAAGAAATGAATATCTTACCATGATTTCACCTTTCCTCTTGAGTGTTTGCTTCCCACCAGACTAATGCTTCTCCTTTTAGCCTCAATGAAGCCAACTCGATCTTTATGTCATCTTCTTGAAGGTTCTAAATTTTGTAACAAACTCCAATTGTCAAATCCAATTGTCTAACCTTTCTACATTCACCTCACCATTGTACATCGAAATTTAAAATTTAATTTCCAATTTCAGTGAGGGAGTTTTTTCCTTTGGGGTTTTTGAATGAGTATGAACATTTTTTATGATGGAAGTGGAAGATGATGTGGTTCAAGATGTTGAGGATGATGAAGATGAAGATGGTGGAGATGGAGGAGGCTTTTTTCCATTATCCTTTGAATCCTTATTTTCATATTTCTTATCTCCTAAGTTTCCTTCTCGATGTGGAGGCTTAGAACTCTCTCCAACCATTCTAGTAATTCTCTCTTCATAGATGACTCTAACCATGTCATTCAAGTCATAGAAAGATTTCTTGAATGCTTCATCTTCTGAAAGACCTTCAGTCTCTCTTCCTCTAGACATGATGGCTTTGGATTCAAGCTCAACTTCTAATACTGCTTGTACCTCCTCAAACTCAATTGAAGGTAAAACTTGAGGTGCTTCAAGTGTGGCTGGAATTGGAACTTTGGGTGGAGATTGTGGCCTTGTAGCTCTCCTTCTTCTGGGCATTACCATAGAATTTGCAACAATAGTTTCCCTTCTCCTCTCTGCAACTTTAACCTTGTAAGCATCACAAATTTGCAATCGTTAAAACCCTACTTGCACAAAACTCAAGCAATCAAGAAAATAACATTTGCTTTGATACCAACTTGATCTGTTGTTGAATGTTAGTTTTGTTGTGCTAATTTCAACTTCAGATTTATAAATAATTGTTTGTCAACTTCTTAATGTGCATAGGTTTACTTAGGGTGTTTGTGAATGTAAACAGGTAAATTTGATCAAGTTTTATGTGAAATCCATGAGAAAAATAGCATGAAAAACAAGTGTTGAACAAAAAAAATTAATAGTACAACAAACCATCAACATGAACATTTAACACAATGTTTTGATGAACAAGTTCACCCCTCCTAGGCTACATCTCCTTGGTCCAGCTTCCATGGCTTGGGCCTTTGTATTAGCTCAATAATGGCAAAAGTGTTGTTGACAATGCTCTACTGCTCTTGAAACCTGCTTCAATATGCTCGGAATGCTCAAATCAGCTAGGAACACCTTTTTCTGATCTTAATTTGGTCGAATTTTGCTCCAGTTATGGTCAAAATTGTTTTCCCTAGCAAACTTCCTCTAAAACTGGAGGAACTCCAGTTAGTCCTGCTAAAATTAGAGGAATCCCCAGATTTGGAGGGACTTCCAAAAGTACGCCGAATTAAAGTCCAGCTTAATTAACTATTAAGCTAGATTAATTAACGGATAACTCTGGATTAGCGCAAGTACCGCGTGTTTAATGGCTAACCGTTAGCCTTAACCTAGCAGTCTCCATGGAATGGACGCATGTCATTGCATTAACTGTGAGCGGTTATGTTGACACCGTTCTGCTAATTGTTGACTTGTGGTTATTGAAACTGGTTATGTGATGGCATTACCAGGGACAGTTTGTGGTAACCTCCAGACTCTGGTTTATGCATTAGTGTGGTCACATGTTGCAATAACCGTGAACAGTTATGGTTTGCTAGCCACCATATGAAATAACCATTAGTCGTTACTGCTAGACTTTGGTGTGTTCACGTGGAAGGGGGTAGCCCGTGGGCTGGCTCCCTCCTAACCCCCAACCACAACGTTAATGCTATTTAAATATATGCGGAGATTGTATACAATTAAGAACTAAAGCATGGGAGGAACGGTAAGACTTGGAGGTTATATAGCACAAGTCCTGGTTCGACCCCCCGACTTGCCATAAAATTTTACTGCATGCCATAGCCAGTCCTTTGGGTAGGGACACGTGGTAGCCTTTGGGCTTGCCACTTGTCCCCTCCTCATTGGTCCACTTCAAACCAATAAAAACTTGCCACGTCACCACACCTGTAAGCCAACCTCAACGCGACACTTGGCATAACTTGATTGGATCGTTGACCACCATTGACCCTGCCCAGTCACCTACCACGTTAGCAATACGGACTTCTGACTGTGCAATGACTTCACATTTTTTTTAATTCCATTGTTTGGCAAAGCGGACAAAATACTATATCTTCCTCATACGAACTCGGTTTTGAGTGAAATGAGTTGCGTTGGGATTGTTTCGGCATGATGGACACGGTCATTTAAGTTTCGATTGACTCTCAGAACTTTTATTTTTAAGCTAAATATTGAGCACCTAATCATCTACAATCCAGTATAGGGTAGATCTGTACATATCACATCAAAATATATAATATATAAATAGTAGTTATAGATTAACATCCATTTTACCATAATATAAGTTAAAATAACAATCCATAATCATATTTAAATTTAATTAATAAGTACATAAAAAATTAATATTTAGAAGATAACATGATTCTTAACCATGAATATTCCCCTTCATCTAGCCATGGATATTATTAACTTCTAAATAGGTTTTCTCACAATACCATGGGCTAATACCATGACTTATCAATACCACATACCCAAAAACTATACCCATTAAAAAAAAAATATAATAGTTTTAAAATAAAAATTTAACACTTACAATAAACATACAATATAACAATATTCTTAACTATGTATATTCGCCCCATTTTACCATGCATATTATTAAATTGTAAATAGATTTTTTTACAATCACATGGGCCCATATCATGACTTATCAATACCACTTGCCCAATAATCATAACTCATTTCAAAATCAAAATATTTTATTACTTTATTTTAATTTTATTTTATAACATTTTTAAAATAAAATCTAAAAGCAAAAATCTACGGGGAGATGGGTTGTAAATTTTTGTAAACATTTCCATGTGGGCTCAATTAAAAAATGATAAAAGCTTAAAAATAATTACATATTGAGGCACTCTCCAACCCATTATGTAAAGATGTTCTAATACAAGTTGTCTTTACTGAGACTTTTTGGAAGCTTTTCTGGTGGGTTTTTCCATTCTAATTTCTCTAAAATCCCACAAGAATTTATTGAAATCACAAGCTTGATGGTAACCCCTGCACAATCGAAGTGCTCGAGGGATTTTTTAGGGTGCTAAATCTATATATATAGTCAAAAACTAGTTTAAATAACACAAATCAAGATTTCACCTCAAATTTTTTTGTTCAAGTCCAGCACCAAAAAGTCCAAAAAGTCATACTAAAGACAACTCCTAATAATGTCTTGTTATAAACATTTTCACTTGGTAAAAATAAAATAAATTAAAAATCAAAATAAAAAAAAAATTAATAATGATAATTATCAATAGAACATGTTGAGTATCGATTACATTAAACTAAATAATTTAACAATTAAAATATAAAATTATTATATGATATTATAATTATAATTATAATAAAACTAGCTTAGATTCATTTTAAATTAGGATTTACCAACTCCCATTAAAGATTCTAAATCTTTAATTATCAAAACTTCTTTTAGAATTAAAAGAGATTAAAATAAAATTTTAATCTGAATAATTTTTATATTTTTTTTACTTTTATTTGAACAATAACGTAAAATAAATATTTTGATACTTATCAATAATATCTATCCATTTTTACCAATCATTTAATCTACATAACACTGGTGGGATTAATGCAAATCAATTTCAAACACCAAAACTCCAGAGGCCGGAGTTGGTGATAGGACTTGTTTTCATATTGCTTGTATCCTACAATATGGCATATGGGTGATGCCTCCAAAGATTTAAACATGGGTGAGATTAGTACAGAGCTCTCGAGAAATTTAAACACGAGTAAGATTACTACAAATCAATTCCAAACATCAAAAGTCCAAAAACCCAAATTGGTAATGAGACATGCTTTCATATTGATTATATCTTCCTACACCATAGACCTATGGACCATAGCCAATACCTCCTAAATTATAAGCAACATCTCTCAAATTTGCTAACCAGTCTGTGACAGTGACTTGTACGTGCTTGTTACACCATGCCCTAGGCGGTCAAAATTCCTAGTGTAGGTGAAAATTCCTAGTGCAAAGGGACCCACCTCGAAAAATACGCCTACTTTTTATAGAAAGAGTACCCACACCGCACTCTACTCAACGACATTTAAACGTGCGATTAAAGGATTGAGGTTGGCCGGAAACTGGACTCTTGCAGGAAATTGCTGACAAGTTGCACGGATAGTGCACCGTGTGAAATGGATCTAACTAATCCTACGTCAACGCCTTGTGACATAAATTAGCAGTAGTCTATAACGCGACTTTTTGAAAGTTTTTTTGGCGGATTCTTCCAGTCAAAATCCGGCAGTAATTTATTGGAATCCCAAGTTTGATAGCTAGTTTCTGCACAATCAATGGCTCCCAGGGATTTTTCAGGGCGCTGAATCCAAATATGCAGCTAAAAAACCATTTTAACTGCTTAAAAATCAAGATTTAACCTCATTTCCTCCGCCGGATTCCGTCACCGGAATCTCCAAAAAGTCGCATTATACACAACTCCCATAAATTATGGTTTCCATTGGGTTTGAAGCGATTGACGCTGACGGATCTGTTTGGAGTTTTAAATTCTAATAAGAGAATCTATTTAAATTTTAATAAGAGAATCGGGTCAAATTTGAAATTTCATCACAATAATTAAAAAAACTATGACCTCATTATTATTTTGCTAAATTTAAATCGGAGAAAATTAATAATTTATTAAATTTTTTATTCGACCAAACCCACCCAATCAGGCTTCAACTCTCACTTCCAATCCATTACAATAAAATATCTTAAACCTATTTAAAAGTTGTATTGGATCAAAATCCATGAGCTGAGCTCAAAGCTATAAATTAGGAAATCAATACACTCGAAAATCATTACCGTTAAACTTAATATAATGCCAAATCAAAATTAATCAAATATATTAAATTGTATATAAGTCTATAATGGTAAACAAACAAATGTTATTTATTTTTATTTTATATTTATATTATCATATTCATATTTCATAATTTAATGATGTTATGTTATTTTTTTAGTTTATTTAAATGTTTATTAATTTATTTTTAAATATTTTATTTAAAGTTTTGGATAGATGTTATCAGTTTTGTTAAGACCTCTTTGATGGTGATAATCTTGATATGAAATGGTGATATATTAGAGATATATTGAGAACTTATATTTTAAGGAAAATGTGTATTTTTAGAAAAAAAAAAAAAAAAAAAAAAAAAAAAAAAAAAAAAAAAAAAAAAAAAAAAAAAAAAAAAAAAAAAAAAAAAAAAAAAAAAAAAAAAATCATTATTTAATAAATATGGAATTAAAATGTGTTATATATATATAGACCATTCATGGTTTAAAATAATAATAGAATTATCTCTAATGGTATGTAGATTTCTATGGTGTGGTTTTTGTGATTCTGGGGATATTCTAGTCTCTATTTTCAAGTTGTCAAGTCTAGAACAAGTCTCATCCTCAAGAGGACTGATTTACAAAGAAGAGAAGTATGGTATGGAGTGAAGTCAAGTTTGGAGAGCCTATCAGCTCAAGATGAAGGAATGAAAGATCGGATTCCCTTCTTTGTATTTTAACCCTCATTTTCTCGAGATCACTAACCTCCTTCCAAGTTTCCCGTTAGTACAGGGTAACAATAATGGAAGAAATGAAAGATCGGATTCCTTTCTTTGTATCTTAACCCTCATTTTCTTTGTATCTTAACCCTCATTTTCTCGAGATCGCAGACCTCCTTCCAAGTTTCCCACCTTCCAAGTTCCGTCAGTACAGGGTAACAATAATGGAAGGAATGAAAGATCGAATTCCCTTCTTTGTATCTTAACCCTCATTTTCTCGAGATGACGATCGATCCGTACAAAGTGACAATATAGATTTCTATAGTGTGATTTTTGTGATTCTGCATTCAGATATTTCACAATCTTTATTTTCAAATGTCTAAGTTTCGAATCTAAAACAAAATTCATCCTCAAAATTAATTCACAAGAAAAAAATGACTATTGTAATCGCATTTTAAAATAATTTATATTATATAAAAACACTATTTACAAATTATAAATGTTCAAAAATCTAAAACCCAAAAACTAATGACAATAAAATGATTCTATGACTTCAATTTTCATGTTCCTTAAAGATCTCCTGAAAGATCAAGCTAGCCATAATGATATCTAGATGAGTTTGGAATTTGAACTTTGAATTCTGTCGTAATCTATTTTCTTTTAATACGGTAAAAGTTCATCTTTGAAAATTATATTCCAGATCAATATAAACTCACTCTGGTAAAACAGAGATTATAAAAAAATGATATGCTTCCTAATATTTTTTTGCCTTCTCTCCCAGTAAGAGATAGATGGATCTCGTGGCAGTCTTTAATATCGGATTGTTAGAATTCTGAAAGTCAGTGTGAACTTGGCGTCGTTCCGAGATGCTCTCCGTAGAGACGCAAGTGCCCAAGCATAAAGCATGCGAGAAGACCAATCATTAGGTAGGATTCTTGACTTGCAGAGTCCCAAGTTCCGTGATCTCCCAATTACAGATTTGAATATTCTACAGGCTTCCCCATAAATCTCTTCAACGCAATCAGGAGGAGGACAGGAATTCGGTTTTGAAAGCATGATGAAGTTTATTACTGGAGTCCAGTGTATATGGGCGTTAGTCATAGTATCTTTAATGGTGGATCTATCATCAGTGGATGCCCTAATTGCATCGCCAAAGCTTCAGAGAAGCATCCACAAGATCAATGGCGATGGCCCCTATCTCGGCATCGTTGTTCCCAACGCTTTCGAGATGGATCCTCTTCTGCAATCTTCCGCTTTCAATGTCTCCAAGACTCTGGATATTGCTGGTAATCAGAGATCTATTCTATTTTGCCCTTAATAAGTATGTAGATGAGATTTTTTAATAACTATGTAGATAAGATTTTTATAGGAAAAAAAGTTCAAGCTGTTATATGACAAGTTTGTTTACACAAATATATCCACATAACAAATCTCATTCCAGGGAAGCGATATGAGATTCCCTCGAATGAAACCAAATCTCATTCCATGGAAGAGATATGAGATTAGGGTAGAGAAAGTTAGAATTATAAAAGGTTCACCTAATATTTAGAAGGGTGTAATAATTGTTGTCAGTTAAATACATAGGTAAATTTTTTTATGCGAAATTTTTTTTTAATGAACAAATTTTATTTAAATATTTTGTAGGTTTTTTTTTCAGATTTTTTTAATTTAATTTCTTCACTGTAAATTTTTTATGAAC
>APFE030766755.1:930-33296 GCA_000404065.3 Pinus taeda | reverse complement strand
ATGCTAAGTTGGATCTGTTTCTTCAACTTGTCCTGAGGATGAACCACACTTGTTGGTTCGAAACGCGTCGACAAAGGTCTTTCTATATGTGATTTACGCCGAAACTCTTCTTATAACTATGATGGATCACAGAAGCCTCAATTCTACAAAATCTATTCCTAATAAGAAGCTTGTGTATTTGAGATACAAGCTTGACTTGGTTGATATGTCCTCCCTCGTTACGAGGGAGAGATAGACACATCATTCTTATCTTCACTTTGTGAAGAAATAATGGAGGATTGGGTAAGCATATGATTTCTAGTACTCTTTGAGGATGAGGTAGGGCATCTAATATAAGAGTAGTCAAAGAGGAAGTTCCTTGAGGGTGTGTCATTCCAAGATAGGAATTATCCTAAAAGGACATACACTGTGAACACCCAGGTGGGGTATGCGCTTTGAGAGACAATGATGACGATGTTTATCAATCATTGGTCTCACCAACATTGTGCTCCGATATTGTGGAGAGACAGAGTTGTTAGTCAAGTCCTTGCTATGCGACAATGTTGGTTGGTATGATGCAAAGAGATAAGCTGAAATGATAGCTTATGAGATGGCTTACCAATCCAACTCTTATTATGAGGTCTCTTCAGTTTGAAAATGTCCATGTAAAATTTATGAATCCCTCCATAGTTAAGAGGGAGTGTTGAAATGTGTAACTAGGTTTGGTATTCATAAATATGAAATGTACTTTTAATTCTTGTATATTGTAAAATGAAATAAAAAATATTATCGTTATTTTGTAGCATGGGTTTCATGCTCAAGGTCATTTTATTTAGAGGTCAAACACCCATTGAGTGCTTCTAGGATTTTTCCTAGGGCCAAGAAGTCAAAAGAGTCATTATCATATAATGAAGACCCCATTGGGCACATTGCAACTTGCAAAAATTATTATTTTTGTATTTAAAAGTGTCAAAATACCCTCCAAGGCCAAGTCGGCCTGGTAGTTAAGAAGTTGGCCTCAATTAGCGCGTGTCATCCTCCTTGGAAGCCTATATATAGAAGGGAACTCGACCTCCTATGGACACTCACTCATCTTCTCATCATTCAAGAACACAAAAAGAAGAAGGCTAACAAAGAAGGAAGAAGGATGAAGGACAAGTGTTTGAGTTATTTCTCTCTCTCTCTCTCACACACACATGTGCGGAGTAAGGCTATGGTTTTGCTATTGTAAGGTCAAAGTTGAGGAAATTGTAGAAAGAAGGTTGAAGGAAGGTGTATTAGATCACCTACAAGCCCTAGAAGAAGGAGAAGCTCAAGAGAAGGTCAAAGGAATCCTTGGAAGCCCTATATTTTCTCACATGTGTGGAGGTAGTAGCTGTTGCAAGGGCCAAAAATTTCAGACCTGCAATAGAGCCTGAAATTCTATAGTTGGGGGTTGAAGTTGTGCAACTGGAAGAGATTTGACTAGGTTTGACTTAGACAAAGGAAGCACATCATCAAGAAGGTCAGAATTGATCTTATAAGGGTATTGGTCTTGGTCTATAGGTCTTGGAATTCATCATTTGAAGAATCCATAAGAAGAGAAGAGATTTGTGGGTTTTCCTCTCAAGTCGAGAGGTTTTGACCCTAGCTTGCAACTTATATCCTATGTTCTTGTATATTGTTGATATTTTTGTTTTGGTAGTTGTTTGATGATAATAATAAGAGAAGAAGCTAATAAGTAAGAAAAAGTAAAAATGCATCACAAGCAGTTATCAAGTTTAAGAGAAATCATCCTAATTGCAGCCCTGTAGATTTCTCAATAGAATAGAGTACACCATTTTGAACAACATTCTTTGCTTGTAATGCTAAAATTTGTCTAACATAAATAGGATTCTTCTTTCCTTGCAATGTTTTCCCCTCACCTTCATCATCAAACCATTCCAATTATTTATTGTAAAAATCCATGTAATTCTTCTGGCCTACTAGCCAGTCCATACTAATTAATACATCATATGAACCCAATGGAAGAATGTTGAGAATCACTTTTGTAGCCCTGCCATCCAGTTCTAGGTGGCATGATTCTACCAATTTTGTTGCTTTCTTCCTAAATATTGTGGCTAACAGAACCATTCATGGCTTGGTATGCTCCTCCTTTTGCATGGTGCGATCTTTTACAACTTTAGGGCTAATATAACTAAGGTTATATACTTGATCAACTAATATTGAAACAAATTGATTAATGATCTTACCTTGCATCTTAATGACTGAGACATGGCGATATGTTTGTCAATTGTCTGATGCAAATTAAATCCGAGGCATATTTTGAGCTACGTTGTTCATAGTGATCACCTCTTCCATGTTGTATAACCCTGTGTCACTATTCTTTTGTGGTTGAGGGCAATCCCTTTGTAGGTGACTTCCCCCACAATTTCAACATTGAAGTTTCTTGTACCCCTCAATGTCTTCTCTTGCTATTTTGGAGGGATGCTCTTTGTTAGTGGGATGTGTCTATTGGAATTCACCTTTGGCATGAGTGGAGAATTTTCCCCTTTTCCCTTGATTATGCCCAAAGGGTTTTGATCATTTTCCCTTGAAGTTGTTCTGATCTTTCTTCTTCCAATCAATTTGGTTCTCAGTCTTATGTTTGGATTGTTTGTAACAATAACTGGTTTTTCGAATAGTATCTTTCGATGTTTTGGGTTCATTGAACTCAATCCCATCTATGAATGATTAAGCCCTCTTGTTAAGGTATCTTTTAATTTTCACTTTTTCATCCTTGATATAAGGTAAATACCTCGATAGCTCTATAAATTTATTTGTGTGCACATCTATTGTAAGTTGTCCCAACTTGAGTTCATGAAACTCTTTGATCTTAGCATCATAATACCTATCTAACATATACTTCTCCCGAAAGTACTTTTCAAACTCACTCCACAACAACTCCCTCTTTCAAATTTATTTCATGTTGCTTAAGTCCTTCCACCATATATTTGCCTTCCCTTTTAAGTTGAAGATTCCTACCCTAGCCTTCAAGTTTTCACAATAGTTGTATACTCTGAAATACTTCTTCATTCCCATTAACCAGGCTTTTGCCTCTTCAACATTCTTATTCTCTCCATTGATGTGGGGGGCTTTTCTTTCTTAAATTCCTCTGATATTTTTCACTCCTTTCATGTCGGTAATGTCTTTGAGTTGTCATTCTTGATGATTGATCAGTGCTATATGCTCTTCTCTCTGGGGTATTCGATGGAGTTTCTCCTCTCATAATATCTTCACTTGCTTTCCAATGCATTTTTTATTTGTTGTATTTCGTTCTATTAGCTTCAAATCCATGCCTCTCCCTTTCAGTGGGGCTTTGCTTGGATTTGCTTGTCTAGGTAGCTGGCACTGGACTCATATTTTTTTATGTCTCTATAAGTCTGATAGGGTTTACAAGATTATCACATTCACTTTTGCTCGTTTCTCTTGAGCCCTGACAGTTCTTTTGTTACCTGCCTTGCAACTTCTTAATTCATCCTTCAAACTTTTGAGGGTGTCCTACAAAGTTACCGATCAAATGAGAACTGTGACCTCAAAACGAGAACTCTGGCCAAAAGACCTAAAAAAACAAGAAAAAACAACCAAAAAATGAAAAGAGTTATGCTACATCAACACTTTTTTTTTAGTAAATTTTTAACATTTTTTAAAAATGACAGTGAAAGTCAATTTTTTTATTATGTGAAAAACATCCTAAAAATGTTTATTTTGTTATTGGTAAATTTCAACATTTTTTAAAAATGACAATGAAAATCAATTTTTTTTTCTTTTCATGTGTAAAAAACACCTTGAAAACGATTTTTTTTTGGGTAAATTTTCAACACTTTTTTAGTAATGATGTTAATAAATTATCATGACTCCAAAAACCTTAAAATTCCAACGATTTTTCTGAGATGTCATCAATGATAAAATATCAAGTCTCTGAAAGACCTTAACATTTCAACAATTTTCAACTATGGTGTTAAAGATAGAATACTTATCACTGTTTTCAACCATATCATTAAAGATAAAATATCATGACTTAGAAAAACCTTAAAATTTTGACAAAGTTTCAACCATGAAATTAAAACCAAAGATCATGACCACATAGAAACCTTAAGTTTTCAACATATTTCAACCATGGCATTATGGAAAAATTATATGACAAAAAAAACTTAAAAAATGAACAACTAAATGAAAGAGTCATTATGTCAAGAGTAGTTTATTTTTTAAATATTAAAAGTATAATGATTTTAGAATCTTAGCCTAAGACAATTTGACACATTGCAATAGAAAGTTAAAAATCAACCATCAAATTGACACAACGTAGGCGAACTCGACCCACTGCAATGAAAACTTAAAAGCCAACCATGAAATTGACACATTGTGGGGGCGGATTTGATCCATTATAACAAAAAATTTAAAACCAACTACCAAATTGACACATAATGGGGTTGGGTTGCTAGTCAAGGATTGACACCGACTTTGTAGAAAAAAACTAAAATAAAACAAAATGAAAAATAAATAAAAATGAAAAATACAAAACAAAAAATAAAAATATTGAAAAAAATGAAAACTAAAAAAAAGTTAAAAAAAATAATAATAAAAGGAATAGAATATAAATTAAAACAAAAAAAAACACAAAAAAAAAAAATCAAATAAAAAAAATGACAAAAAAAAAATGTTGAAAAAAATATATAATATATATATATATATGATTAAAAAAAAAAATTAAGAAAAAAATTACTAAAATTAACAACAAATAAAATAAAAAAATAAATACATAATAAACCAAATTGGAAATTAATTAAAAAAAACCATTAATTAGGAAAAAACATTTTCTTTTTTAAAACAACAAAAAATATAACATAAATAAAAATAACAAAACCCACCCAGTCGCCTAAGGGTGTTGGGCTAGGGGGAGGGGGTTGCCTACAACCTACCCCCCTGCCGAGCCTGGGCCCCTCGATCGACTTGGCGAGTTTGTCGATTCCTAGAATCGTCCAAGTCCCCCCAATCGCTTAACTGGCCAGGGACAAGGGGCGGGTTGCGTTGAATCAATCAAGCCCCAGAGGTGTCGCAGACTAGGGCAGCTGGAGCTACACGCAACTCCCTTGCTCTGGTCCGTTGTCCCTAGGGCGATTGGGGGCATTTGTCTTTGTTTTTTAATTTATTTATTTTTTATTTTATTTATTTTTCAAGTATATTCAAAAAATTTAATGTTTTTAATTTTTTTAAGGTTTTTTTTAAACAACTTTTTTGTTATTACTTAGAATTTTATCTGAATCATTTTTTTAGAAAAAAACACTTTCAAATGTATCATTTTGAATATAAAATTCATTTTAAAAATTTGTTTTTATAGCTTTTTTTAATTCAATTTATCATAATTTTTTAATTAACATGTCATTTTTTAGCGAAAGGACCCCGAGAATACTTTTTTAGTTAAATGTTTTTAAAATTATTGTATTTTTTAGGACCATTTATGTTATGTGCATTGAAGTATTAATTAGCAAATATATTAAATATTATAAAAAAAAAATTTAACCTCAAAATATTATTTTATTACAATTTTTAACTTTGTAAAAAAAATTAAAATTCATTATTAAAAAGTCATTGCAAAGAAAAACAAAAAACATAAGTTTGGAAAACCCTTAAAAAAAAAACATCTTACCACTAAAAACAAGAAGAGGAATAAGAGAACTTGAAAAAAAGTTATATAATCAATATTTAAAAAATAATGGTGCTTACTTAAGACATAAGAAAATTTAAAGTGTCAAAATTATGCCTAGAAAAAATGTTTATGTTTTTCAAAATCTGCATGAAAATCACCAACATTTAAATTTTTTATTATCCATATTTAATATATCAAAAAATTTGAAGTGTCAAAAAGAAGCCCCAAAAAAGGGGGTTGATGCTACATCATCATTTTTCGAATTGACATGAAAATCACTAACATTTTAAAAAAAAATTGCATACTTAATAAATAAGAAAATGTACAGTTTCAAAAATATTCTCTTAAAAAAGAAAAGTGTATTTTGAATCAACACTTTTCAAAATCGAATGATTTTTTGCTACCTCTAAAAAGTGAGAACTCAGTTCAGTACTCCTTTGATTGGTAACTATGTTGTCCATCCAGGTAGGAGAATCTTTCTCCACTCTCTTCCCAACAGACTCCTCTTGTTCATATGGTGATATGTCTTTATTGTATTGCATCATCTATTACTTCCTAGTTAGAACAAATGTTGTGTGTTTTTTATTGTTATACACACGTAGTTTTCAGTAAACTTTGATATAACCTATCAACATGCAAACATAATATTCATTCACAATAATCATTTGTGCATTTTCTATGATATATATAAAGTTTATCTATGAATCTTTACTTTCAAGGCCCATTTAATCCCTGTTGCATGTTGTTGTCATTGATGTCAACCCTAGAGTTTGACTAGATCTGACTTTGACAAAAAACACCAGCCATTGATGTTAAATGGATAATGAACACTTCTAATAATTTTCTAGATTACATCAAGTTGGAAGTTCGACTGTTGGATGGTTGAAAGCCCTAGCCCTAGGGTTTGGGTTCCCTGGACTAAGGACATAACTTAACCTTGTCACGGTTTTTTGAAGTGGAAAATTCTTGATTTTGGCTTGGAGATCCACGTCATTCGATTTTCCTCGGAAAGATGTTTCTGGTGGTATGTGGTATGCTATGTACTTCCTCCTAGTTTTAGAAATACTCACAATTGAAGTTGGTGACCCTAGTCTTTGGGCTAAACTAAAACCCCAAGAGGTGGTGATTTGGCATACTTTCATTAATCATAGGCACCCAAAGTTAGCAACCTTGTGAAAGGGCATCATTAGTCTCAACACTCATAAAACATAATTTTTAAATTGTAAAGGTCTAATTCTTTATCATAAGGGCATTTCTTAGGGCCTAAGGTAATGTGTTTTTATTAAAAAAGAGGGATCAATTTAGGGCTTTAGAATCCTGCAATGTATAACATTATAAGCCCATGATTAGACTAACTAAACATTATAAAACTAGACCTAAACCCTCCCTCAAATCACATCATAAACTCAATAATTATCTCATGATCCTTGCTCTGAAAATATTCGGCGTAATTGAAGACACTTGAGGCAGGATAGCAAAACTCAGAGGAGGAGTTATTGGAAAGTTCAGGTACCTCTGTTATTTATATTATTTTTGGTGTATTGGTTGCATGATATTCTTCTTGCAGATCCTAGATCATACTTTTGTCACAAGATTTAAGGCTCAGACCTATGTTTTCTCATGATACTTCAGACCTGTATTGTCAACTAAAATTTCGGAATTGAGTATTATTTTGAAGTATCGAACCTACGCTTCAAACTTGGCTGGACTATTTGCAAGTTTATACCTTGAGTTCTCTTCGAAGTCATAACTATCACTGTATATCCTCCTCTCGGTCTTGAAGTATAAAGCCTCTAGTCCTATGGATAGGACACAACAAATTATCACAGTTAGCGTAAAGGTTATGTCCTTTATCTCTACGACACACAACAAATATCCTCTCAGACCTGTTTGGATCGTTGTGCTCAACATTGAGTGTCAAAGTAGTTTCAATACTATATTAAGATAGTTCTTGAAGAGAATTAGTAGGGCTGTCTTAAGTTGTTTTAAGTCTATGGAAAGGAAGAGCAAGGTCTGGTAGGTCTTTCTAGGTTTGTTTCAAGTCTAGTTAGGGCAGTGAAAGGAAGTTTTTTCACCTATAGTTATCAATATATGACAATAATTCTCACCACAATCTCGTTATGTATCAATGAATTTCAAGGATCAAATACACTAACCCAAAGATTGAATTCTCATCTACATAATATCAACATACGTAATAATGACCTTCTCGCCTACATAATAACCAAGTTTGACAACAGTGAATGATGTAACAAATGGCAGTAATGTATGACATACAAGTGAGAAATTTTCAGTGACTTTACCTATGGAAATAATCTATAGACTTAACTTATAGATTTGACTTATTGACTTATAAATTTCCTTGCAAGTCAACCTGATCACATGCATAAAGCTTGTGTATATTTGCTGAGTATAAAATATTTGTAGGACAATGGTACTGATCACCTAAGAAGCAAAGGTATCAATCAACAACACAACAATGACATGCTTAACTAGGTTTGTGAAAGCATCCTTAGACATTGATAATAACAATCTTCTTAAGACATCCTTATGACAACTTAAACATATAATCTTCTATCACAGTTGTCTTGAGATCACATTGTGTCACTTGGATTCCTACATCAGCATAAGTCTTGATCATCTACGACTGTCAAGGAATTGGACAATATTGTGTTTATTACATCCCAATAAGTGAACAATGATTTGACAATACCTCTCTTGGTGATAGTCACATGTAATAATGAATTGACATAATAGACTTGAATTCTTGACATATAGAGACATGACATATAAACTAGGTTGACTTGATAGTGATGCCTTGACACTTGTGACTTCATGTTGACTTTACTTGATAAATGATAGTAACCTAAATGAAGTGATCTTGTGTAACATTAATTTGATGCAACAATGATCTTGTGTAACATTAATTTGATGCAACAATGAATGCCTTTACTCGGCACAAAATAATGATTTGAGACAAAACTTCTTGACAATGGTGACAATGTTGTCATAGTGACTCTTGGTTTGAAGTGACATAATGACTTGTTCCCTTCATTGATACATGTACAATAGTGACCATTGGTTTAACTTGACTTGGCTACATTGGTAAGTGACTATTGTTCATTTGACAAGTGACAATGATGCAACTACAGTTGTGATGTTACAATGATTTGATTTGATATGATGTTTTGACTTGAATTTGTAGAATTGTATGACAATCTGGAAGGTGTTTTATAGCCATATCTGAGCTAGATATAAGACATATTATGGTAGCCCTCCTTCATCTAGATTTGAGAGCATTGCTAACAGATCATAGGGATGAACCGAGGCACCTTGGTTTGAGTTATCATTACTCTTCAGTGCCTGAAATAGGAAATTTGGTTTAGTAAGGTGGCAGTCTGTTTATGAGTTCTTGAAGCTTATTCATTCATGATCAGTGCAGGTCAGTGGTAGCAATTTGTACAATAATGAGCAATGATCTTGATAGTCAGGGTTTAATGTGTAGTTTTCAGTTGATTTGACAACGTTGATAGTCAGGGTTTGATGTGCAATTGTCAGTTGAATTGGCAACATTGATAGTCAAGGTTTGATGTGCAGTGACAATGTATTGCACAATGGTTAGTTTAAGCAGTGATGTGTACTGTGGCAAGTTGGATGAATAGTGGTGTTGTTGTCAGTTTGAGCAATGTTGTGCAATTGTCATTTTGAGCAGTGATCACTTGAAGCAGTATTGAGTAGTGTGGCTACCAAGGCTGGTCAGTTTAAGCAGTGATGTGTACTATGGCAGGTTGGATGAATAGTGGTGCGGTTGTCAATTTGAGCAATGTTGTGCAATTGTCATTTTGAGCAGTGTGACTACCAAGACTTGTCAGTGATGTCCTTATTGAGCTGAGAAGAAACATATTTTTTACAAGTTTCTTATACTGATTCAAAGCATATGGGGATCCAGTCTGAAAATTTTGAATCATGGTCTGCCATCTTGTTAAGGTGGCAAGGTGGTGTAAGGAAAGTGATTGGAGTCACCTTCAGGTTGGTGCCCAAGAACACTTTAGGGCACCAGGGTGGTGCTAGGGAAACTTGGATCTTGCAGCAAGGCATTGGTCTGTCCTTTCAGTGGGTGATGATAAAACACAAGGCTTGGTGCGTCTTTCAGGTTGGTGCCTGTAAACTGGAGCGTTGGTGCGTCCGTCAGGTTGGTGTCTGTAAACCAGGAGGTTGGAGCCTCCTTTAGTTGGAGCTGAAAACTTGATGTAATTATTTTCTTTTAAAAGGGGAGAGGACAATTACTAAGAAGCATTCAATGGTTTTTGATCCGGAGGGGGTTTTCCACCTAAAAATCTTGTGTCTATTGTTTCTATCTTTTTGCATTGTTGTGTGGTGTTGTTTATTGTTGATGAATGTTTATGATTATCTGAAGATAATAATAATAATACAACAGAAGATTAATTAATGCTCTTAAAAGGATTAATAAGTGCTAATTGCTAAGAAATACTAATTCACCCTCTCAGTATTGCCAATGGAACCTGAACTTTGATACCACTTTGTAACACTACCTACCATACCACTTATATTTTTTTTGGTTATGAGAGGTGTTACTCGCGTTTTAATTTAAATTTCTCAATGATAATCAATATACCAAGTTGCAATATTGGAAAAATCTAAAACTTTTTGGAACTGATATTAATGTGTTTATTAGGTCCAGCTTAGTGGGAGCTTCTTCAATGATGTAATTATTTCATCAATAGAGATTTAGGTGGAACAAAATAACACACCGCTTAAAGGAGAAGTGATATTAATAAGATTAATCACACTAGTATCAACATACCATGTGGCTCTTAGGTGGATATATATATATATAATATATATATATATAAACACATTTGATAAACCAAATTTTATTGTAATTTATTTATATATAAAAACCATGTTATATAATAACGCTTTTACATAAATAATGTTTATAACCAACCATTAAATGCGGTGCAAGTATATATCTATACCACACCATTTAAACCAACGAAATCACACACGCACACACACACACACATTTTGCATCGGTTAAGCCAATGTTACACAAAGTTGGGACAAAGCAAATGTGTTTTTTGAAAGAGAAGAGTTGGAAGCGTCATTTTTCAAAAATCCTCCGAACAAAACATCCCAGAAGTGCATATATATCTAGATGGTTGATGCTCGAATAATTAACATTAATGTATTATGGATGCCATTTCTAGCTTGATTTGTGTACAATATGCATGCTTTGATATATTTTGTAACTAATTTGGCATTTTGGATGTTTCTTTGAATATAAATGCAATGATATTATGCCTAAGAACATTTGCTAAAATATGTTCATAAGTCCTTCCATCTCTTTTATGGATCTCTCATTGTACTAGGCCTATGGGATTGACACGAGAGGGTAGGGATTCTAATTGGAAATCCCTATCCTTTCTAATACAAGAAGGAAGGTACAAGTTCAAATGGTCTAGATTCATCAAAACTGAATATGTGACAAGTGGATAGGGTTGACCTTATGGTACTGAATTTTCTAAAACATAATTTCTAGACAAATGCAAAAAGCATGGTATGCAGATAAAGCTTCTATTTTCCACGTCTCGCTATAAGCGACTGAGATATTACAACTAGTTGTTGATTTACCGATTCTTCCTTTCCTATAAACTGCTAGTGTGGGGTCTGCCCTATATATATATATCATTGCATTTATATTCAAAGAAACATCCAAAATGCCAATTTAGTTACAAAATATATCAAAGCATGCATATTGTACACAAATCAAGATCGAAATGGCATCCATAGTACATTAATGATTAACTATACGAGTATCAACCATATTGAATTTAGATTCTTCTCCTCTTGTCTTTTCTTTTCCTCTACCTTGATTATGTAGGGATATTAGTCAACATCGCCCAATTTTCGTCAAACTACCTAATCTAAGCCTTGAAATATGGTAGAAAAAACTTAACATGTGTGATCAATGATTTTGACTTGAGTGAAGTTTTCCTAAGGCCATGACAAAGGAGTTCAATAATCAACACCACCAACACTAGTGTATATATGGGTTTATTATTTTTGGTTAAATGCCAATCGCATACCCTCATACATGATATAATCTAATGAAATGCAACAATCACATTGATCTTGAAATCCTAAAAAATCGTTAAGTCTATTGAAATTCGAAGGAGATATGAAATTCTATTTTCTCCGTATGAAGTCCATTGAGGTTATTGAATTTGGAAGGAGATATGAAATTCTATTTTCTCCATATGAAGTACTTGATCACCTCACTGTGTCTCTTGAACTGGTTGGTTCCCAACTAGTTCTTCTTCATTCCAGTTTTCCATAGAGTCTACCCCCCTTAGCCTGTTGTAGGGAGAGAACTTAAATGAAGATATTGGGGATCAGGGTGACAGCCCCCAATCTGAGCATTGTCGCGGTGCCCATACATTCTATGCGACAACATTTTTTGGCGTCGTTATCGGGGATAGATTTTTTTATGTCCTTGGTTTCTTCGACATTCATCTCATTTCTTTCTTCTCATCCTTTTGTCTCTTGCCAGGATAAGTTCCTTTTCCTTGATTCCTTGCTTTCAGGTCATTTCGACTTTTGTCTGGGTGGCGACTCCACTTCCTCTAACTTCTGCAAGAGTGTATACTAGAAGACATCCAAGCATTTTGGTTAATCCTGCTCCTGATCCTGAAAGGACTCTCAGAGTACGATTACACAAACTCCCTTCTCGTACCCTTTTTGTTAAGCTCGGACAGGAATCCCTCTCTGATATCTATTTTCTTTTTACTAACCCGATCAATTACAACATCATGGACATATTCGCCCCTTGTAACTTTACTAATGTTCAAGGTTATCCCAATGCTATTCTAAAACATGGGATGGATAAATTACCTCTCTTCCAAGTCAATAATGTAGTTAGTGCTAACTCATCTCTAAAATATTTTAGTTCATGGTTGGGTAAGAATGCGAGGTCTATTGATTTTAACCATGAAGATGTAAAAATGACCATTCTTGTTCTTACCTTGGAGGGCGATGCTTTAGATTGGTTTACGGAAAAGCCTCATAATTCATTTGATTCTTTGCAATCGATTGGTAATTCCTTTAAGGAAAAGTGTGGAGATAAGAGAGAAGGAAGGCATCTTGTAAAAGCTATCAGTATCATTAAAAAGAGAGAAAACGAGACCGCAGAAGAATTTAACAAGAGGTTCAATGATATTATTAAGGAATTACCTCAATATCCACTGATAAATCTCTACGGGACTTCTATATTGATGCCTTTAGCCCTGAGCCCTCTTATGAGTTAAGACGTGCTAAACTTCTTGATTATAGGGATTGTCAAGATTTAGCAGTAGATCTTGAAAAAGATAAGGCAACATCTGGGAAGTCTGAAATCCCAGGTTTTGATAGGGCTTCAATGAAATTTAAAGAACCTAAAGGGAAAGAGATTCAAGAATCTGATAATGACCTTATTCAGAAATCATTGCAAAAAATTGAAAGCATGGATCCTAACCAAGCGAAATTAACCTCTAACCATGCTAAGGAGATAACTACTTTGCAGAATAGGTTGGTTCAAATGGAAAGAGCTGAAACTCAGAATTTCCAGCCTAGAAATAATAATAATAATCGAAATAATAATTGGCAGAAGAAAGGTCAATCTAGTGAGCAAAGACCACCTAATCCGCTTGAATATACTAATTTGGTCGATGATGAACCGCCTTATTGTCAGGCTTGTGATGCTTTTCATGAGGAGACTACTTGCCCCACAGTTAGAAGGATTTTGGATAATGGGATTTTTGGGGCACGTAATCAAATAAATGTAGTGGGTAAAGAGTTCTCTTTGTCTATGGAAGACTGGATAGAAGTTAAGGAAAATAGTCGAGATTTTATGCCTTCCACATCAACTTTTAATATAAATAATTTTGAGCATGAAGATGATATGATGGTTAAATTATATGGTGAAAAGCCTTCTCCGGAGCAAATCATGGAAATTGCTAAAGATAAGGGTTTAACTTATCAAAGAAGGGATAAAGATCAAAGTGGGAATCAAATTCCCCCTCAAATTTTTAACCTAGGTTCAAACTCTGGATTAGATATCGATTTGGGAAGTTGGTTTAATAATGCAAAAATCTAGGTTTCTATCGCCGAGATTGCAAAGATTCCTTCCCAAAGGGCTAAGTTAATAAAATCTATTGAAGCTCCTCAAGTGGATTTTTTTCAACAGAATGCACCTAAGGTTGATTATCATGATGCTCCTATATATTTGCAAAGTTTGGATTCAGATAAGAAGGATCATCAGCCACTTTTTATTATTTTGATGGTTAATGGATATAAATTGGATAATTGCATGTTGTATTCTGGTGCATCAGTGTGTGTCATGACCAAAAGGGTCATGGAACAACTTAATTTAAGAGTTTCTATGCCTTACTACAATATATGTGCCATGGATTCTAAGAAGATTGAAGTTCATGGCCTAATCAAGGATTTACAAGTTCATTTATCGGTTTACCCTGACATTATGATTGTTATGGACATTGTTGTTGTTTATGTGCTTGATGCTTGGGGTATGCTTTTATCTAGAAAATGGGTCTCTGATCTAAGAGGGAATATTCAAATGAATTGGTCATATGCTATGATTCCTTCTCCTAGAAGCGATGGCTTTGTGAGACTTAATAGAGAGCATGAGAGAAGATTCCATGTTGAAGATCCTAAGAGACCTCATAATGAGATAATTAAAGAACAATCTGACATCGGAAATTATGTTATTATGTCTAATTCCATAGTTCTTCCCAATGATAAGGTTGATAAAAAGATTGGGGACCTCAAGGATAAAGTTTGGTACACGTATTTTGATGGTGCATCGTCTAGGCATGGTAAAGGTGTAGGAATTATATTAAAATCTTCCCTTGGTCATATTTTCAAGTTTACCTATTGATTGGAATCTGAAGCAACCAACAACATTGTTGAATATGAAGCTTTGTTATTGGGTCTGGATTTGGCAAAAGCTTTAAGAGTTAAGTTGCTTAGCATCAAGGGGGATTCTGAATTAATTATCATGTAAATTAAAAATAAATTTACATGTAAAAATCAAAGGTTAAGGAATTATTGAAATGGTGTATGGGATACTATGGAATACGTCGATTCCCTTGACCTTGTTGCTATCCCAAGAGAGCATAATAGTTTGGTTGATGCGCTTGCCGTAGTTGCTTCTACTTTGCAATTATCTGATGAGTTGATCAAGGATAAGATAAAAATGGAAGTTATATTTAGGCCTTTCGTTCCAGATAAGTCAGAGCATTGGCAAGTTTTTGATGATGAAAAACAAGTGATTCATTTTCTTGATAATTTGGATCAGTTTGCAAATTTTCAAATAGATTCTAAGGAGGATGAATCTTATGATCATGAAGATATTATAAATCCTACTCCTAGGAATGTGGTTTCTTTATAACAACACTTTAGTCGGCATGATGCGACAAAGATGAAAGAGGAAAATAAAATGGATCCAAGAAAATTCATCGAGGTAAACATTGGTACCTCTAGTGATCCAAAGATTATCAAAATTGGCAAGGGTACTAATGTTGAAGAAAGGAAAAAGTTAGCCAATTTATTTCGTGAATATCAAGATGTTTTAGCATTTTCTTATGATGAATTAAAAGGTTATAGGGAAGAGTCATGGAGCACACTATCCCTTTGAAATATGAAAATGCTAAATCCTTTTGTTAAAAGCTTAGGCAAATAAATACTAAGTTAGCCCCTTTGGTTCAAAACGAGCTTTCAAAGATGCTTGCAGCAGGACTTATTGCTCAAACAAGGCATTCAACATGGTGTTTCAACCTGGTGATTGTTAGAAAAAAATGGTACTATTAGACTTTGTTTTGATTTTCGAAACCTTAATCTAGCATTTAAGAAAGATAATTACCCTTTGCCAAACATGGAGACTATGTTGCAAAAAGTAATTGGATGTCATTGCTAGATGGTTTTTCTTGATATAATCAGGTATGGGTTAAGAAAGAGGATCGTCACAAAACTACATTCACCACACCATGGGGTACTTTCGAATACATTAGAATGTTGTTTGGATTAACCAATGTTGGGGCTACGTTTCAAAGGGCTATGGATTATGCCTTCAAGGGTTTAATTGAAAAGCTTATCGAAATTTATCAGGATGATCTTACTATTTTTTCTAAGGATGGTTTTAGTCATATAAGTCATCTTAGGCAAGTTTTTTATAAATGTAGAGAATATGGGATTTCCTTAAATCCGGCCAAGCATGTTTTTGGAGTAACTGAAGGGAAATTACTTGGTCACATCATTTCTAAAGATGGAATCAAGATTGATCCTGAAAGAGTTGATGCAATCGAAAAGATTCTGCTCCCCCATAATCTTAAATCCCTCCAGTCTCTTCTTGGAAAAACGATTATTCTTAGAATATTTATTCCAAATTACGCAGAAGTAGCTAAGCCTTTTCAAGAAATCAAAGGTGTTATTGAAAAAGCCTGTGTTTTAGTTAGTCCTGATTACTCTAAGGATTTCATGATTTTCTCTTTCGCTTCTGAAGATACCATTGTTGGTGTCTTATTGCAGAAAAATAAGGATGGTCACGAGCAGCCTATTGCTTTCATGAGTAGAGCGCTTCAGAATTCTAAATTAAAGAACAATACCATGGAAAAGCAAGCCTATGTCTTAGTCAAATCTCTTAAGCATTTCAGAACTTATGTGGGTTATTCCAAAATCATTGCTTTTATCCCACATCCTGTTGTTAAATATATATTAACTCAAACTGATTGCTTAGGGACTCGTGCTAGGTGGGTTACTAAAATACAAGAATATGATTTAGAGATTAGACCCACCAAGTTAGTCAAAGGCCAAGACTTGTCGCAAATGATGACCGAAGGTAATGAGAAAGATCTTGGTTCGATTTGTCTTAATGGTTCATCTTCACTTGAGATGCAAAGATTATGAGAGCATGAGTGGTACAGGGACATTATTTATTACTTGTTGAACCTTACATGTCCTAACCATTTAGTTGCTCATAAGAAAAGGGATCTTAGATTAAAAGCCACTAAGTATTGTCTCATGAAGGATAGCCTTGGATGGAGAAATCCTAAGGGCATAGTACTTAGGTGTGTTGATGAAATTGAGTCCAAGAAGTTAATTTCTGAGTTTCATTCAGGATTTTGTGGTGGTCATTACGTTGCTACGACTACTACCCACAAAATTCTGAGAGTTGGTTATTATTATCCTTCAATTTTTTTTATGTGCATAAATTTGTTAGAAGTTGTCAAGCCTGTCAACTATTCACTGGAAAACAAAAGCTTGTTGCCCTACCCTTACAACCTGTGGTTGTGGAGGCACGTTTTCAGCATTGGGATCTGAACTTCATTGGGAAGTTTCATGAAAATTCTAGCAATGGCTACTCATGGATTTTGATTGCGACTGATTATTTCACTAAATGGATCAAAGCCATCCTTGCTAAGAATGCCACTGAAAAGGTCATTATGGATTTCATTGAAAATAATATCATTACTAGATTTGGTGTCCTTGCTAAGATCACTACTGATAATGCCAAGGCTTTTAGTTCTTCTGAATTTTCATCTTTGTTTCAAGTACGGTATTGTCTTATCTGATTCATCAAATTACTATCCTCGGGGTAATGGACTTGTCAAATCAAGTAATAAAAATCCCATAACCATTATCAAGAAGATAGTAGGAGATAATAAGCGATCCTGGGATAGCAAAATCAAGTATGCTTTATGGGCAGATAAGATTACTAAAAACAAAGCTACAAGTAAAAATCCCTTTGAATTAGTTTATGGCTTAGATGCAACTTTACCTGTGCACCTAAAATTGCCAGCTTATCAACTCATTCAAAATTTTTCTATTAATAAAGATATTGTTCAAAATAGAATTGATCAGATTGTGGAGATAATAAGAGATCATGGGATAGCTCAGATACCATGTAGAAATTTCACCTATAGAACAAACCGATATATGCAATGTCCTAAAGCATAATACTTGTTATACTTCTACAAAACATTAAGGGGAAGCATAATCGAATTCATGAGCAACATCAAGTAGAAACATGCATAACTGATCAAGAGAAATCAATCACACATAACACAGAATATATCACTAGGGAAAGCACCAGCATAAAACCCCAACATTGTATTATCAATCAAGTGGAAATCCTCTTCAACATACAAAGAATCAGCTCAACAGCTATTTGCTATCTCTGTACTCTGATGATCTTCAATCAGAAGATGAAAATCATGGACTACCTAGGCCTCAATATATAGGCCACAAGTCCTCCAATCTCCTATAATAGATCCTTCTCCACGCAAGGAATACTTAATAGAAATATCCAAGCATCTGATAGTACATTGTCCCTCATCTGATCTCAATTGGGTCTCTAATAGAACTGACATCCAACAGTTATCCATGAGTGAATCTTCAGTTATCTAAAATAATAGTTGTCATATGCATGCAAGCATTAACAAACTATATTCTATTATTTTAACAACTTGTTAAAATAATCAAACTGGACTTGACTAGTTAGAACTAAGTAAATTGATTCTCTCATTATAGAACTCATACTTATTCCCTCAATCAGTGGAGGAAATTAAGGATAAATTCCTCAATCAGTGGGACAACGCATGTGCATGCTCATAAAGACTTCAAATTCGAATTTCCTTAACTGATTAACTCAAGTGAATTAATTAATTAATATTTCCAATTGTTGTTAAGACCAAGATTAATTTTACTTCCTATAGATAGACTAGGGACTGCTATAAATAGGAAGGAACCCAAAAATGATATTTTTAAAACTTTCTATTTTTAGCAGTTTCACCTCTCACCCAATGTGGCCAATGACCTCACTGGCCAAACTTCTATTTTTATACATGCTATTTTTAGCATCTTTATTTTTAGCACATTCTAAATTTAGCATTTCTTGTTAGACCTGCATATATACATGGTATCGAAGCTAGCTGATTTGTAGAAAAAATCTACAAAATTCTACATGGTCTCGGAGCACAGGTGATCAAGCAAGAACAGTATATTGAGAGGAGATTTCAAAGTTTTGAGTTTTGGGCCAAGAGTTTGCAAAGCAGATCTGAAAATTTATGTACGAAATTTTCAAAAATAAATAGCAGATTTTGATTCCTTGTGGAAAAATACCCAAAATCAAAAAAAAAAAATCGGCTGAATCGGAGTTCGGATGAAGGATCACATGCAGCCACCATGTAGAAATTTCACCTATAGAACAAACCGATATATGCAATATCCTAAAGCATAATACTTGTTATACTTCTACAAAACATTAAACAGAATCATAATCGAAATCATGAGCAACATCAAGTAGAAACATGCATAACTGATCAAGAGAAATCAATCACAAATAACACAGAATATATCACTAGGGAAAGCACCAGCATAAAACCCCAACACTGTATTATCAATCAAGTGGAAATCCTCTTCAACATACAAAAAGAATTAGCTCAATAGCTATCCTGCTCTCTCTATACTCTGATGATCTTCAATCAGAAGATGAAAATCATGGACTACCTAGGCCTCAATATATAGGCCACAAGTCCTCCAATCTCCTATAATAGATCCTTCTCTATGCAAGGAATACTTACTAGAAATATCCACATCTGATAGTACATTGTCTCACATATGATCTCAACTGGGTCTCTAACAGAACTGACATGCAACAGTTATCCATGAGTGAATCCTCGGTTATCTAAAATAATAGTTGTCACATGCATGCAAGCATTAACAAACTATATTTTATTATTTTAACAACTTGTTAAAATAATCTAACTAAACTTGACTAGTTATAACTAGGTCAATTGATTTTCTCATTATAGAACTCATACTTATTCTCTCAATCAGTGGGACAACTCATATGCATGCTCACAAAGACTTCACATTCGAATTTCCTTGACTAACTAACTCAACTGAATTAATTAATTAATATTTTCAACTGTTGTTAAGACCAAAATTAATTTTACTCTCTATAGATAGACTAGGGACTGCTATAAATAGGAAGGGACCCAGAAATGTTATTTTTAGAACTTTCTATTTTTAGCAGTTTCACCTCTCACCCAAGGTGGCCAATGACCTCACTAGCCAAACTGCTATTTGTAGACATGCTATTTTTAGCAGTTCTATTTTTAGCACATTCTAAATTAAGCATTTCTTGTTGCACACTTTTCAACACTCTCTCTCAACAAGAAAGGCTTTCTCTCGAACCCAATCCTGTAACTCTGAAATGTTCTGCATGCAACACATCTACCTGGTCCACTTGCTCCAAAAACACTCCCAACTGACCACTTTATTGGGCTAGGAACATACTTTGATGCTGAAGCTCTACTTGTTACTGACAAGTGCTCCCTCTCTGACATCTGCGCTACTGCAACATCTCCATGCATCTCGCACCATTGCACACCTCTCTATGCCACCTAGCACTGTGCAAAACACTTGTGCCTCTCGCATTGTTGCAGCCTGCTAGCTATGCGTTATCCTGGGATTCCCTGCATTGTCGCTCCATCCGCATCTGTCTCTACCCAATCAGTCAGTTCTTGCTACTCCACATCAGGGATCCTATAGCAAGGTCTCATCCAAGAGGTTGGGTATCTCAAGGATCTTGCCCCTCCTCCTTAGGACGATCACTCTATATCAACCCACCTCCTACCCAGAGGTATGGCTGCATGTGATCCCTCAGCCCACCCGGCTCAAAGTTTCCCCCCACTGGAGATCTCTGCATGAGTAGATGTCTCTACTCGATCTCCTATCAGCTTCCCCTGTTGTGGTTGCTCCACAACCTCCTGAAGTTGCTGCACCAGTTGTGGCTCCTCCACAATTGTCTAAGACTTTTTATGGCTCTGCATGTTGAGAGGTAATTTACTCTCCCTCTCAACCACCAAGTATCTAACCTTTGCCATGCTCCTCAAGGCTTTGCATGCATCTTGTACCTCAAATGCATACAGGGTCTTGGCTAGCACACCAATCTATTTCCATTTTCCCCAGTTTGAAATATTAATTAATTGATTCTCCATGAGTTAATTAGTTAAGGAAAATCAAACTTGAAGTCTTTGTGAAAACAAGCAATAATTTCTCCACTGATTGGGGAATGTGTCCTTAATTTCCTCCATTGATTGAGGGAATAAGTATGAGTTCTATAATGAGAGAATCAGTTGACTTAGTTCTAACTCGTCAAGTCCAGTTAGATTATTTTAACAAGTTGTTAAAATAATAAAATATAGTTTGTTAATGCTTGCATGCATGTGACAACTATTATTTTAGATAACTAAGGATTCACTCATAGATAACAATTGCATGTCAGTTATGTCAGAGACCCAGTTGAGATCAGATGTGGGACAGTGTACTATCAGATGCTTGGATATTTCTAGTAAGTATTCCTTGCATGGAGAAGGATCTATTATAGGAGATTGGAGGACTTGTGGCCTATATATTGAGACCTAGGTAATCCATGACTTTCATCTTCTGATTGAAGATCATCATAATACAGAAAAAGCAGAATAGTTATTGAGCTGATTCTTTTTGTATGTTAAAGAGGATTTCCACTTGATTGATAAAGTTAGGGTTTTATGTTGGTGCTTTCCCCATTGATATATTTTCTGTTATGTTTGATTATTTCTTTTGATCAGTTATGCATGTTTCTACTTGATGTTGCTCATGAATTCGATTATGCTTCCACTTAATGTTTTGTAGAAGTAGAACAAGTATTATGCTTTAGGACATTGCATATATCGGTTTGTTCTATAGGTGAAATTTCTACATGGTATCAAAGCACAGGTGATCAAGCAAGAACAGTATACTGAGAGGAGATTTCAAAGTTTTGAGTTTTGGGCCAAGAGTTTGCAAAACATATCTGAAAAATTTTTGTACAAAATTTTCAAAAATAAATAGTAGATTTGGATTCCTTGCATAAAAATACCCAAAATCAAAAAAAAAAATCGGTTGAATCAGAGTTCGGATGAGGGAGATATACTTGATTTAAAATCAGCTCTTTTTCTAGAAAATTTCGTAACGGCCAAAAAGTGGAAACAAAGAGGTGTGCAATGGTGTGAGATGCATGGAGATGTTGCAGTAGCACAGATATCAGAGAGGGAGCACTTGTCAGCAACATGTAGAGCTTCAGCATCAGAGTATGTTCCTAGCCCAATAGAGTGGTCAGTTGGGAGTGTTTTTGTTCCAAGTGTTGTTGGAGCAAGTGGACTGAGTAGATGTGTTGCATGCAGAACATTATAGAGTTACAGGATCGGGTTCGAGAGGAAGCCTTTCTTGTTGAGAATGAGTGTTGAAAAATGTGCAAAAAGAAATGTTAAATTTAGAATGTGCTAGAAATAGACCTGCTAAAAATAGCATGTGTAAAAATAGCACTTTGGCCAGTGAGGTCATTGGCCACAATGGGTAAGAGGTGAAACTGCTAAAAATAAAAAGTTCTAAAAATAGCATTTATGGGTCCTTTCCTATTTATAACAGTCCCTAGTCTATCTATAGGAAGTAAAATTAATTTTGGTCTTAACAGCAGTTGGAAATATTAATTAATTAATTCTCCATGAGTTAATTAGTCAAGGAAAATCAAACTTGAAGTCTTTGTAAGAACATGCAATAATTTCTCCACTGATTGGGGAATGTGTCATTAATTTCTTCCACCGATTGAGGGAATAAATATGAGTTCTATAATGAGAGAATCAGTTGACTTACTTCTAACTAGTCAAGTCCAATTACATTATTTTAACAAGTTTCTAAAATAATAAAATATAGCTTGTTAATGATTGCATGCATGTGACAACTATAATTTTAGATAATTGAGAATTCACTCATAGATAACTGTTGCATGTCAGTTCTGTCAGAGACCCAGTTGAGATCAGATGTGGGAAATTGTACTATCAGATGCTTTGATATTTCTAATAAGTATTCCTTGCATGGAGAAAGATCTATTATAGGAGATTGGAGAACTTGTGGCCTATATATTGAGGCCTAGGTAGTCCATGATTTTCATCTTTTAATTGAAGATCATTAGAATATAGAGAGAACATGATAGCTACTGAGCTGATTCTTTTTGTATGTTAAAGAGGATTTCCACTTGATTGATAATACAGAGTTGGGGTTTTATGTTGGTGTTTTCCCCAATGATATATTCTGTGTTATGTTTGATTATTTCTCTTGATTAGTGATGCATGTTTCTACTTGATGTTGCTCATGAATTCGATTATGCTTCCGCTTAATGTGTTGTAGAAGTAGAACAAGTATTATGCTTTAGGACATTGCATATATCGGTTTGTTCTGTAGGTAAAATTTCTACAGTAGCAACGTGTCCCCAAGTAGAGCCAGATGTTGACCACTAGGTGTCAATGACCCATAGCAACACACCCCATTTTTTCACATAAGGGATTGTGCCTAATCAATGTGTTTGTGTCGTCCAACTTTCATCATCAACCTTATTGTCATGTTATAATGTAAACCCATTCTGCGTGTATATGATGTAAATAATCTCAGCAGATCTATGTCATGTATATAATTGCTTATGTAAACCTATATTTCTGGTGACGATTTACATTCCGGGAGGTTTTTGTCTCACCGATCCATTCTCGGATAGTCGGCAGAATTTTCTTTTAATCTTACCCCAAAGTCGAAATGAATTTTTTCACTGAGATATTAGGCGAGTCCTAGTGTTACAGATCGAGTCTATATAAGAGTGATTTGAGAATAATCCTAACTATTTTGTTAGGTTATTTTATTACAAATTGCTTAGTCTCTTGGATTATATTTGTGTCACATAAATGGTTAGTCTGTGAGGATCTATTTTAGATGGGTTTTCCTCCTTGTGATGTAAAAGATATTAAGAAGATGATGTAAAGTGTCTTGAGGGTTGGAAAAATAATTTATCCCCTCATAGGTTAATTTTTCTTGGTGTTACTCTTCGTGGAAATACAATAAGATGTGTCATTTTCATGCATAGATATATTTTTAACCATTGATGATAGCTTTCTGAAGAGTGATTTGAGTACAGGTATCTTGCTGAGTCCCTAGGGTTTGAATGATAATTTAACTTTTGAATATAATAGCAAATCTCTCTATTTAATCTTAATTTTATTATCGTTTTCTCGTTCTATGTTGATAGTTGAATTGAGTTTTGCAAGAAATTTTTGATTTTTTAGATCATCGGGCATTTGGAGGAGTTTTTAGTTGGACCAGCCAACTCTCGATTCGTATTTTCTGAAAAGCCCAACTTGATTTGATCTCGGGTTTATCATAAGATTTTTATTGGGGATGTATGAAGGATTTTTGGCGAAGCACCTCCTTTTAAATTTAAAATTTTAATTTTTCTGCTAAATTGATAAATCTAGCTTTTAAGGGCCTTAGATTATCAGATCTGGAAGCGGAGTTGGACTCACACTCGTCAGATCCGGTAGATCTACTATTCTTGTGCATAGATTTGTAAATTTTTTAATTTTTCTGACTTAGGTTTTTAGGGTTTCATTTATTATTGTATATCTAGGTTCTGGGTGTTTTTGTTTTCAAGTACAGGTTGCAGATCTCAGGGTGAAGTTTGATTTGAAGCCAGATCTAGGCCTTGGAGGGTAAGATCTGGCCTCAAAATTATTTTTGCAAGGAGACTATCCAGATTTTTTGCAGTCCAGGGTTTCAAATTTCTTTAAAATCTGTAGAATTTTTTTAAAGGGTTCCGTTAATAAATCTGAAGCAAAAAATTTTAACATTAAGATTTCCATAAAAATTTTAAGGGGTTTCTGGGCCACCAGTTTGTTGATTGGTTTTTCTTTGATTTGCAGCCTAATTTGTAGAGTTCACTATGCATTCCAAATTTTTTTTTTGAAGGCTCACAGCGTTTTGCTACTACCCGCATTCTCCACAAATCTGCGGATTCCTTTTCTGTCTGCTCTCCTGCAGCTCCATCTGACTCCCTATCACTCATCTATCATCTCCTTGCCATCCATTCTGCTCCTCAAACCTGCAGTTGTAGTTATTCCATACGCTACCCATCCGCATTCGAAACTGCAGCTATCCTCTCATCGCTGTTGTCAAAGCACTATCATTGTCTAAGCTCATCCGAGCTTCACTCACTTAACCCTCGGCATCCTTCCTTTCTCCCGCAACCATTCCATTCCTCACTACACGTTGTTGCCATCGAACTTCCCTGTCCATACCCTCAACCTACAAACGCATATAGCAAACACCTATACCCTTGCCCTCCATGACATCCCTCATTCCCATATCTTTTTGTCCGCTGCTTCTTCCTCCAAATTTGTGCTACCAAATCCTCTGCCCATGCTCCTCGACCTGCAAGCTTCCATCTACACGTCCAAACGCTGCCTAAACCATCACGTGTCCATTTACCTATGCACTGCCAAAACTGATAAGAAAAACTAAACCCTTCGTCGAGCTTCCTCATTCTCCCTCTGCGACTGCCATCAAACTCCCTTCGCCATCGGACCTACATTCACCCATTATGACTTTCGTTTTCCTTGATTTTATTTGCTTGTGTGTGGGTGGGGTTAGTTAGGATAGATAGGTTTAACGCATTTCCATTTCATGGTTAAGATTAAGTTTTGATATATTTCATTTTATTTCATTTCTTTTTTCTTTTTTATGAAATCTAAAAAAAAAAAATGATTTGGGTCTTATTTATTTCTTCTTCTTTTTTATTCGATCTTATTTTTCGTTGTTTTATTTTGACCTTGATTTATTTATTTTATATAACAAAAAAAAGGGCTCTAAAATCCCTTAAAAACTAAAAAAAAAAAAAAAATCATTTTTTGTGATTTCAAGGCCATCTAGAAACTTAAATCAAAGGCGGTTTTTCACATTTAAAAAAAAAAAAAATGTGGCCTCTAACCCATTAATTTTTTTAAGATTATTAATTATTTTGATTTATTTTTTTCACATTAAAGTGTCTTAATTAATCATTTACCACATTAATGTTGCTTTACAAACTTAGCACATTGAAAAAGTTTTCCTAAAGGACTAACTAAATTTGTCAATTTTTATAACTCGTTGGTGTCTTTTGTGCTAAGGATAAAATCTAAAGGTGAACTTTTGTGATATTAGCATCTGTCATTTCTCTATAGTTAAACGCACTTAGAATTTTTTCATCTAAAGATTAACTATAGGAAAGTGGTAAATTTCCTAGATTTGGGTCACTAAGCATAAATCATTTCAATTCCAGGATTGAAATTGGTTAGCATTTAAATTACATGGTTGTTTAAAGTATTTGGATCTCTTGAAATTTAATTGCTAGAAAACTGTGCATATGTTGAATATCTTGCATCTATTAAAATCTATCATCGTCGCTTGAATTATTTAATGCTTGTTACATGTTAGACATTTCATAAATATTTTCAAGTGGTTGTTAAAGAATTTTGTCGTGAAATTATAATAGATTGCGTATCTCTGTTTTCTAAGCTAAATATACTTTTGAGCATTTGTTGACATTGATATTAAATTGCAAAGTAGTTTTTGTTCTCTTTGAGCTAAACTGTATCAAGAAGATTTGAAATAAGTTTGTGGTTTAATTGTAATATCTTTAAGAGTTTATTTAAAGTGTTCATCCGTAAGGCAAACATTTAACTTTGGGTAACTGAGAGCTTTTGCAACAAGTGTTTTCCCTTCCTCAAGTCTAACTTCATTCCATCATTTAATGTATTCGCATATAAGTTATCTTTGCATAGATAAAGTTCACTTCCAAGCATAAGCTTGGTCAATAGACAGATAGGTATCCATCAATCTTCGCTTGAGAACCTGTTTTAATAGTACTTAAAAGAGTAACCTTGCAGTTGTCAGAGCCACCACTGTCTGCAATGCCGGAGGCACCAGATATGTTAGAAGTTTAGAAGAGATATGGTTAATCACACCTTAGTGTGTTTCTCCTTATCTTCTCTCTACCAATTACTACAAAATTAGACTCAACACAAAAAAGATTGAATGATTCACATTTAAATAGGCATTTAACTAAAATTAACCAAGATTCTTGCATCCCACATTAGTTTTAGGATTTGCAGTTAATATAAAATAGTCATTCATCTAAGCAACAGTTGCTAATCGATTACTTGGTCTTCATTTCCCTAGCAAGAGCATTGACTCCATAAGGCACTGGTATTAATCGTTTAAAATCTAATCAAATCCCAACTTTTGCTAAATATTAATCAAGTACTTGATCACATCACTGTGTCTCCCAAACTGGTTGGCTCCCAACTAGTTCTTCTTCATTCAATTTTCCACAGGGTCTACCCCCCTTAGCCTGTTGTAGGAGACAGCTTAAATGGAGAGATTGGGGATCATGGTGACAGCCCCCGATCTAATCGTTGTCACGGTGCCTAGACATTCTATGCAGCGACAATCTGTATGTATGTCTAGGCCGCAATAGTGTTTTTCATCAATGTTTATGTAATTAAATAACTTGTTAAATGCAAAGAACAAGTACGAGATGATAAACAAATGATTGCAAAACAAGAAAAGAGCACAATGGATGACAATTCTCTAGGAGTATGACTTTGAAATCAAACCTGCACAAATTGTTAGAGGTCAAGGAAAAGTCACGGAACGAGGGTGAACAGCAAGTGCGAACAGCGAAGCTTGCAGTTAGTTGCAGTCGATGAACCCTATGGAGGACTGTAGAGGAGGGAGCTCCACTCCCTCCTACAAGGAGGCTGTGGCCAGCAGAGGCAAGAAACCTCTAGAAAATGCTAGAGGAATTGAGGAAGAAGGGAAAAGAAATAGGGAAGAGGAAACAGAAGAAGCCATAAATAAGGAAAATAATGGCACAAAAGACAACGAGGCAAAGGACAAAAAACAGGGCACTAAAAACAAAAAACAAAAAGGACCCTGCAAACCCAAAGCAAAGATAACACCCAGGGTCATTTTAAATGATCCAGCTCTGTAGGGGCACAGGGAGCACATGTGGATGTATGCCATCATCTGTGAGTTCATGGGACTATGGCCCACTAAAAAAGCTTTACAGTCGTCGATTAAATACCACTGGAAACCTAAAGGGAGCATAGATCTACATCTTGGGTCTAAGGGTTTCTTTACAGTGGTGTTCACGAATATTGAAGACAAGGACAGAATATTTGAAGGAGAGCCTTACTTCTATGTTGTAAAGGGACTCTACATGAGACCATGGATGATGAATTTTGTTCCAGAAAGGGAAACTTTTACTTCAGTTCTGGTCTGGGTAAGGCTCTATTCTCTACCTCTTGATTACTAGCAAAATGAATCGGTCGCTGCCATAGGCAATAAATTAGGTCACTATGTTAAAACCTCTGAAGCCACTAGAAGGGGAAAATATACTTCCTTTGCCAGAATATGTGTGGAAATGGATCTATCGGGAGCTCTACCAGATGAGGTGATCTTGGAAGTTTATGATGAAGAATGGGTGAAAACAGTAGACTACGAACACATTCCGTTCAGATGTCGCAAATGTCATGAACATGGACACCTTTTCAGACACTGTCCACTCAGGAAAGAAGTAAACAAGAGCAAAACTAACACAATGAAAGAAACAGACAGCTTCCAGAAAGTGGTTAATCGAGGTAAAGGAGGTAAAAGAGAACCGAAACAACCACAAGACAAAGGAAAACAGTTCAGGCATAACAGATTCCAAGTGCTTCAAGAAGAGGAAGAGATCACAAAAGAAGATTAAGCAATGGAAGGAAGTACTGTAGAAAAGGAGAAGGAAGAAAATCAGGAACAAACACAAAATATTGAGTACCAGAAAGAAGCTACAATGAGTGATGTTGAACAAGAAATGGATCAGGAAATGACCCAAAATGAAATGGACCTAGAGGACCATGAACTACAAGAAATTCTTGACAAAGAAAACCTAGATCTAGAAGAATTCTTGATGCAGGGAACCACGGGAAGAGTAGATTCGTTACCTCAAGAAGAGCTCAACAAAATACAACAGTTGTTTCAATGGAAAACACAAGCTAAAACGCTGGAAAGAGGAAAAACCATCGATAAGCAGGACAACAGAGGTGTGAAAACGATGAAAAAAACTCTAGGACTAGCCACTAGAAACCCAGGCAAAAAAAGAGGTAGGAAAAAGCATAATGAACTCTTGATGGAGTGTGGAAAGTTGATGATTGATTCAGGTAAGATGAAAGATCTAGCCAACTACTCCTTTACAAATATTTAATAATGAAGTTCACATCTTGGAATATTAGAGGTCTAGGGAGTAAGAGAAAGCAAAGAATGCTTAGTAACAGAATGAAACAAGAAACGTCGGATATAATTTTCATCCAAGAAACGAAATGTTCCATTCAAAAGTTAAGACAAATTCATAGCAAATGGATCAGCGAATTTGAGTTTCTTGAAGTCAATGCAGAGAATACAGCAGGGGGAATACTCACCCTATGGAACCCCCACAAAATAGGCATTCTGGATGCTGAGGCTTCCAAAAACTATTTATCAGTTGTTATTCAACCGGTAGGAGAAAGGGACACCTTTTTTGTCACAAACGTTTATGGTCCTCAGAGAATAGATGACAAACTCAGGTTTCTAGATTCCCTGGTGGATCTCAAGGACAGACATGCAGATATACCCTGGATCATGGGAGGGGATTTCAACATGATCAAATCTCTTTCAGAGAAAAAAGGAGGAACAAGAGCTCTCAGTAAGACTCCTTAGCTTTCCAATCCCTTTCAGACAATATGAATCTTGTTGACACTAATTGGAACATTGGCCTCTTTACTTGGAATAACAAAAGAGGAAGAGGTTCCCAAGTTGCCTCAAAGTTAGACAGATTCCTCATCTTTGAGAATCTTATGCTGACAGATAAAGAGGTAACAGCGCAAGTTCTTCCCTTTGGAGGCTCAGACCACTGGCTAATTCAATTGGAGATTAAGGGTATAGGCACTCCCAGGAACAAACCTTTTAGATTTGAAAATATCTGGCTGTCACACCCAAACTTCATCAGCAACATTGAAAAATGGTGGTCAGAAGATTTGCAGATTGGGACTATAATGTACCTTCTTCACAAAAGACTAAAGCACATCAAGCTCTGGCTTAAAGAATGGAACAACAAGGATTTTGGCAATATTTTTTAGGAGAAAAAATTTGTTGAGAACAAAATGTAGGTTCTCAACCAAGATCTGATCAAGGAAGGCTTTGATAAAGGCATTAGTGATCAAGCGGATAAACATTTTCAAGAATGGGAGAATCTATGTAAATAAGAGGAAATATTTTGGAGACAAAAGTCCAGAGTTCAATGGCTCAAAGAATGAGAGCGTAACACTAAATTTTTTCATAGAGCCACCATCGCCAATAGAACTAACAACATAATCTCTTTGATCAAGAATGAGGAGGGGGAGCTTCAGATCTCCCATGAAGCTATAGAAACTGTGTTAGTCCACCACTTCCAAGGCATAACTCAGGAGAACAATTTAGATAGAGAGCAATTCATCAGGGAGGTAACTAGCAATATACCAAAACTGGTATCCAGAGAGGACAATTTTAACCTTAATAGACCAGTAACAGAAGTGGAGCTTAGTGAAGTCCTCAAAGAAATGCATAATGGTAAAGCACCAGGCCCGAATGGTTTTAATGTGGACTTTTTCAAAGTGTGCTGGAATATTGTTAAGCAAGACATTTTGAATGTTGTGGAAGACTCCAAGTTAAACAAAACCATTCTGAAAGCGCTCAATACATCCTTCATCGCCCTAATCCCCAAACAGGACATTGCTCATACACCGGATAAATATAGACCCATAGCCTTATGCAATGTAATCTATAACATTACATCCAAGGTTGTGACTAACAGACTCAAACATTTGCTTCCGATTCTTGTTTCAGGGGAACAATAAAGTTATGTGAAAGGCAAACAAATTCTTGATAACATCATTCAAGCTCAAGATGTGGTGCACTCATTTACTACCAAGAGGCAAGCGAGCATGATCATGCAATTGCATATTGCCAAAGCTTATGACAAGGTACACTGGGTCTTCATTAAGAAAATGTTGATTGCTTTTGGATTTGATCATAATTGGGTCAGATGGGTAATGGTACTGGTGACCTCCTCCAGTTTTTCTATATTAGTTAATGGCTCTCCCTCAGAGATTTTCAGTCCTTCAAGAAGCCTCAGACAGGGAGACCCACTCTCTCCCTTTCTTTTTTATCATCATGATGGAAGCACTAGGTAGGGCAATAAAGCAGGCGAAAACAACAGGAAAGATTAAAGGTCTGCAGCTAACTGAAAATGGTCAGGCCCTGACTTACCAACAATTTGTAGAGGATACCATGTTACAGGGAATCCCCACAGTAAAAGAAGCTACAACCTACAAAAAAAATTTGAATCTCTTTTCCTTGGCTTCAAGTATGGAAGTTAATCTCTCTAAATCAAAAATCTTTTTCTTCAATACCAATATTGCTATTCAGAAAAACATCTCCAAAATTCTAGGCTTTCAAAGGGATTCCCTTCCTTCAAAATATTTGGGAGTTCCTCTCACTGCTAAACCAATGCTCAAAAGTATTTGGGAACCTTTGATCAATAAGTTGCAGGATAAAGTCAGTAAATGGACCATCAGATCTTTAAATCTTGCCGGCGGGTTAGTTCTTACTAAAGTTGTTCTGCAAGAAATCCCTACTTTTATGTTATCAACCCTCCCAGCTCCAAAAGGAGTCCTTCAGCAATTCAGATATATTCAAAGAAACTTCCTCTGGGGCAAGGAGGAGACTAGGAAGAAATGGGCCTTAGTGTCTTGGGAAAAAAATTGTAAGCCCAAGAACCATGGAGGACTAGGTTTGGATGATCAGAAGATACTCAGCAAAGTTCTAGGGGCCAAACTTTGGTGGCGTTGGGTTCAGCATCCAGAGACTCAATGGGAAAATATATGGAAAGAAAAATATGCTAGCTCCTAGCAAAACAGTGATCTTATAAGAATGTCAAGAAATATAAAGGGCTCATATATCTGGAACAAAGCCTGGGAGAATAGAAGACTAGTATAAGAAAATAGCTTTTGGGAAATCAGAGAAGGAAATCTTGCTCTTTTCTAGGAAGATAAGTGGCAACAAGAATCAATTCTGTTAAAATAAGACTTCGTGGAGCTTAAACAGAAGTCAGATTCCCAAGGATTAATTAAGGTTAAGGACTTAGGAATCATGCTCATCATACGGAAAAGTGGAGAATTTGAAGAAACATCGATTGCAGAGATAACAATCTCCTGAAAACAAAGGCAAAGGAGCTCAGGAACATAGTGGAACAAAAGAAGATCTTAGTTGCAGAGGTGGTGGGCCCCAGTATTGCAGCAATAATGCTGCAACTCCTGGGACTCCCTTCTTTAATTTTATCAACCTGGTAGTTCGTAACAAACTTGGAAGCAACGATGTTGTATGTGTTATCACTCAGGTTGTTCCTAGGCTCCTATTAGGGATACGGCCGAGGTAACCACAAACCAATCTTCTGATTGCAGGTTCTAGCCCACCTGCAATCGGAGAGGGCTCTCTCCTTTAGATTCAACCTTAGTTGATCTAGATTCAACCTTAGTTGATGATTTTAGGCTAGCTTTCTGACTTCAAGGGAATGTTGACTGTGATTGGAGGGAAGGTAGGATTCTCGAGTAAAGAGGCACAGTAAGGTGTTATAAGTTTTGAACCATTGGGCATGGAGTCACAGATTGAGGCATGCGAGTGTTTTCTTGGTCACAAGGGGATA
>APFE030766750.1:0-26472 GCA_000404065.3 Pinus taeda | reverse complement strand
GACCAAGTTCAACAAAAGTTTCCTCATCTCATGGAGGAACTCAACGCAATGGGGACCATTGCTTCCTAAGGGGGGAGGAATGATTTATGGTCATGGAATCCCTTTTCCAATTGGAGGGGGAGTGTATGCATTATGGTATAGCATGCGACTGAACTCTGCCATAACTTGATAATTTGACAAAATATTAGTATTGCATTTATACAAAAGTTTTTATGATTAAAATTCTTGCATGCATCTTTGTTGGCATTATGGCATAGGTTTGATGCTATGGCTCTGGTGTTATCCTTGATGGCAACTCAACTTGGTGACAGATCTCAGTTCAGGCACTCAGAAAGAAGAAAAAGACATATATGCAGGTTCATCTAGACAAAGACATGTATACACGCGGGTTATACATTACAAAAGCGCGTATATGTTGGGGAACTTACTCTTGGTCCATGGTAGTTAGTCCTTGGGACTTGAACCTATGGTTTTGGACCATGACGTCTCGTCAGATGTGTTGATCCCTAGTTTTGGGTTCATGGTATTGAAATGTTATGGTTTTGGACCGTGGTATTGTGGAAGGCCTAAGACTATAAAAGAGGAAGGAGATCTTGCGGCAAATTATCATCTGAATTATTATTGAATATATGAAAAAGTGGTAGATCTGAATGCTGGTAATTGGGTTATGGTGCAGATCTGGATCTGAATAAAGGAGGAACCTTAGCGCAAAGAAGAAGGATAAGTTCTATTGATGGGTCATAATCTTTAAGCTTGAATGATAGTATCTTTATATGATTTTGGTCTGTTATATGTGGTGCTTGCTTGATCCGTAACACTGATAATCTGGGTTAATTAGTGTTTTTGAATATCTGAAAGAACGAATTATTCTTTATATATTTGTACGCAGGTTCAGTGAAGCGAAGGCGCGTATACACGCTGGTTCAGTGAATGAAAACAACGTATACGCAGGTTGTTCCAAACACAGAAGCGTATGCATGCATGTTGTAGGTTATTGAAATAGCGTATATACTTTAAGTTGTGATTTGGCTGCTTCTGTTTATTGCTGCTATGTTCTGGGTTCAGTGTTTGGTGTGTGGTTTCTGGTACTGTGTTTTAGGTACAGCTGTCAGAGAAGTATCTACTTGATTCAAATCTAATTGGTGGAAAGGAGATTGGTTGATTCTTGATGATTGATTGATGTTTATGGATCCAGTCTAAAAATTTATGAAATGTGGTCCCTGGAAGAAAGAGAAGGTTGTAGCCTTCTGTAGACCAGCACCTGCGTACTAGTATCTTGGCTAGTGCAAGAGATAAAGGGGGTTGTAGCTCCCTTCCAGGAGAAGCTGGAGAACGAGAGAGGGTTGTAGCTCTCTGCAGGTTGCAGCCTGCATACTGATAAAGGACTGCACCAGTACATTGTAAAAGAAGTTTCTCATTTAAAAAGAAGATAGAGACGAATTGCAGCAGGTGGTTTTCACCCACATTGGGTTTCCACCTTATATCTTGTGTTCCTGTGTTTGATTGTCTTTCTGTTCTGTTTTACTGTCTCTGGTTACTGGTTATTTGATTATGCAACACAAATTAACAATCATCATCAGAAAGATAAAGTAAATTAAAAGTTTGCGTTGTATACGCGGTTTTCCTTTTGCATAGTTGCATATATACGCGGGTTTAACTAACTGAAGTAGTGTATATCATTTGTTTTGGAAAAGGGACATTTGACTTGATATTACTGATTCACCCCCCCCTCTCAGTATTATTTCCAACAATCTTATCTTTTGCTATTCAAAACTAACACAGTGGATTCAGGAAAATTGCATGCCGAATAGTGAATAGTTTATGGGAGAACAACAAGTATGGGCAGAATTCTATTCGTAGCACGACCACACTATTGCAATTAACAGAAGAGTCTTGAGAAACTCACGAACATGAACAATTTTTCAGACATGATGTGCTTGCCTGGATCCCACCTTTTGCATCACTTTCAGTATCCGCTCAGCCTACATCAGCTTCAATAAATGCTAGTCCATACATGTCATTGCACATTTTTCTTTTCAAAGGTAAAACTTGAGGTAAAATAGCATAATTTTCTGATTTATTACGAATTTAGGAGAATTTTATGAAAATCCATTGAGCATTATTTACCATCATTCATTCCACATCTTTACCTTTTCCCATTTTTCAAAGACATAGATTCTTTTAGTTTGGGTGAGTGTTCCTTTCATTTATTTATTTATTATGACCATGCCATTCATATTCTTTATCATCCATTGATCTTCTTATTCATTCTCAACACCTCCCTTATTCCATGTTGTTTTACACCAAGCATAGATTTCAACAGATGGTAGCGACCACCTCAATTTGTTTTCTAGCATTGCATGAGGGCATGCTAATTCTCCAGTTTGGGGGAGGAATTGCTACACATGATGAATGTTTTCTACCTTCTTTCTCATTTAAGGCATACAATTTCATTTTTATACAGTGCAAAAATTGATTGGCATATATCTTTAAAACTATGAAATGAATTCTTGTGATTTTTGGATAACAAAGAGGTATCATTAAAATACACAAACCCATAAAATTTCAAGTTAAATTAGTTTGTCAAATTTCAAATATCATGCATTGTCACCTACAACCATTTTGCTTATATCTCATGATCCCTGCATCAAAATGATCTGATTTTTGGATCATAGAAGCATTAATATAGTAGAAATTTGAAATCTACTTGCAAAATTTCAGCGAAATCTGGTTTGTAGTATTTGAGAAAATGGTTAATGGAGTTTGTTGTTACCTACAACTTCATATACATATAGTTGAATGTCAATGTAAAAATTGTTACACCTTTATCAACATTACTAAAATTGAATATTCATTATTTGAGGAAGAATTCATTTGTTCCATTCATTTCATGAGTTGGGATGAACAATTTTTATATTATTGCTTGGTTAATACAAAGTCTTTGGGTTGCATGAGGACATGCAATATATTCAGTTTGGGGGTATGTTGGGCCGCTAGTTTTTCATTATTATTATCACTCTTTAACGCCTATTTCATCCATTTCTACCATTCTTTATCACATCATTTATCATGGTTTATCATATAATTCCATTTTATAATGATTTATGCTCTTATGGATAAATATTATTTCTTCTCCTTTATTTTTAATAAATTGATGATTATTATGCATGATTTTACCAATGATGGTTTATTAATAAATTTGTTGTAACATCACTCACCATTTTAGCCTACAAGATATTTTCCAGATTGTAGATTCGATCTCCAACTCATAATTAAATATTCCAACTCAGAAATTCGCTGGAATAAGGAGTGACAGTTTTTCATTGGACGTTTCGGGCAAATGGAGAAGAATTTGGAAAATTCGAAACATGGGTTTTGTTTAGAGCGGACTGAATTAGTTTTGTAATGAGAATTTTTCCCAAATTCAATCCGTATTAAGAGAAACAGAAGGTTCTCTAAAGACATTTTTCTCAGATTCACTGTTGTGGCCGGTTTCCAAATTATCTCAGTTGCAATACTGAATTCGACCTATTCCTATTGAATTCTGATGAAAAGATATTTCAGATATGATCTTGTTGACCAATTTGTTGTGAACAATCCAATTTTGTTATGGGAATCATATTGTAATCATCTTGGTTGTAACTTCTCTTTTCTCTTTGTGTATTTAAATCAGAACAGAGATCAAAGAGAAAAAATGAGATTATTATAGGGATTATTAGAGATAGGATAGGATAGGATAGGAGGAAAGGGGATCAATCCTTGTTATTTCAAACTGTAATTTTAATTTATAGACTTGTGTTGTCAAGGGAACGCGATCGTATTGTATTGTTACTCAAGTTCAATGATTAATATATAATTTGAGGTTGCTGTTCATTTGCCTTATCTGAAATAGCTTAGCAGCATTCGCTGGCGGCTAAGGGCCCGGCCTCTGGTGGATTAAATTGCTTCTCTGTATTATATCTTTCTGATTTCTGTAAGTTTGATTAATTTATTAATTTTCCCATCTTATGCGCTTTTTACTGTTTTCCTGTATTGGAAGAATATCTTTGCTTTATATGATTTACAACATTGTCATTTGATTCAATTTACACTTATTCCAGATTAAATTATTTAGACAGTGATTCATATTGATTTAATATGTTGTAAGAGTTTGGTTATCACTATTGAACTCTCATATTGATATTGTTTCCATTTGGATTGCTTCGTATAGATTGAGTATGATTTAGATTGAATCAGCTAAGAAGAGATGAGTTATTGCTACTGTACTCTTGGTTGATGCTATTGTTAATTTAATTTCTTGTATGAGAATTGATTACAATTTCAATAAAGGATTGAGTCTTGAAGCTTAGATGTATTATTTCCTTTAAAAATTACAGCTTGAGATTTATGATTGCATCTGATTACTCTTGTATCAAGTTTTATAGTTCAGCTTAAAAAGCATTACTTTCTAGATTTATAGCTTACACATATTGTCTACACTCTTGAAACAAAAAGACTTACCCAGGTTGATAATTAATGTGAGGCAATTAGGAGTTTTAAAAGACACCTTTTAGCACCCAACAGGGCGTCAAGTCGAAGAAGAGCTCCTTGCGGATTGGATCATGTGCCAAGCTGGCACCATGGTTTTGTGGACCCTTCAGTGTCATTGAGAGGATTGGTTAAGTAGCCTATTAACTTGCACTGCTTCCGACAGTGAAATTCCATGATGTTTTTCACGTGTCATTGCTTAAGAAGTATGTTAAAGATGTCGATCATGTGATTGACTGGTTTGTATTGTAGGTGGAACCAAATGGAGAATTCTAGTCCGAGCCTCAATGTATATTGCAGAAAAAGGTGTTCATGCTCTAGAACTGAGCAATCGAGCAAGTTAAGGTGTAGTGGAAGAAATATGGGTATGATGAAGCTACATGGGAAATGATGGATCAGATGCAGGCTATGTATCCTTCCTTGTTTGCCGGTTGAGGCAAAGTAGTTTTGGCTTGGTGTTTTGGTGCGCTTTTTGGTATATGTTGTGGTATATGTTTTGATGATGTTGATTTATGTACATATGTATATGGGTGTAAATACTGCCATGAGCTATGTTATAAAGCTCCAATAAGCGGTATGGGTGTCATGTCATTATGATGTTATGATGTTATGTTTTCATGATGGTTTTCTTTTCAGTAGGTTGATCATTATAAATAATACATCAAGTTAAGTTATAAAGCTCCATTGACAATATATTTTTCTTACAACAATTTTGTGGTTATAGGTGTTGTTGAACACGAGGGATGGTGTTCCCTTAAGGGGGAGGGTTTTGTAATAGCCCTGGTGAAAATTCCATGTAATAAAAGTTAATACAGGCAAAATGATAACCACGGATGATGGGACACTTATTCTAAGATGAATATTGGGAAAAATCCTAGTGATGGGGATCACTTGTGATTGTTTATGGCTAAGGAAATTGGGAAAGGCAATGACTAAGGATTTTGAAAGACAAAATGGCATTTTTGACACATTCATTTATGAAAATAATGGAAATTAGGAGAAAAGGGAGGTGAAAGGTGTCAGGATATTCCGACACATAGGAAATAGTTAAGTATAACTTGGTCTAGTGTATAGTTAGGTAAAGTGTATTTCTTTAGTATGTACTTTTTGTAACTTACAATCTGATGGTCATGATATGTTCTAGACATGAAATGATTTGATGGTTCATTCTCTCCTCTGTATTACCGACACTTGATCCGTGGCTTAACACCCGATTGGTCCATGATCTTTATTTAAAGAGCATGGAGGGTCATTTGTAAGGTGACCATTCATTAGAGAAGCTTATGTAAATTTTCTTTCTTTTACATTAATATATTGCCTGAAGTGGTCATGTTGGCTCAGGTCATGGACTGTTTTCCTCTTTGAGGGTTTTAACCATGTCAAGAATACTGGTGTATGGATATGTGATCTGTTTGTGAGTGGTTTCCTTTGGTGTTCTATCTGAGGAACTTACCCTGTAAATTCCTACATGGTATCAAAGCTATTTGAGGGCTGCATCCATTGGTGATACAAATCCGAAGCTGGTACAATTGTATCTGACTGTCATTTCATAGATTTACTGTTTCTCACCACTTTTGGGCCCAGAGCAGTGCTCTATTGTGTTAGGAGCATTTGTTCCAGTGAGGAACCCCTTTCGTTTCATGCGAAAAGGTTTTCGGTAGCCCTAGCTACATCATTTTTAAGATATGGAGGTATACAGTCTTTATTTGCAGTTTTAGTTTATCTCTCTGTTTATTTTGGTTTATTTATCTCTTTGTTTTTATTATCAGGTATATACCTTTTGTTTTTGTGTATGCTCTTTGCCCCCTGACGTTGTGCGATATGGGCAAATCAGAAACATAAAGGAAGGATTTTTCTCATGTGTATGTTCTTTTTCGTCGTGCCTTAGTGAGATCTCGAAAAATCAGAAACATTGAGGAAAATATTTAGTTTCTGGTGATATCTAACTTCAAGCCATAAGGTTTGATTTTTTTTTCATGCCTGTTTTGGGTTGTGTGGTTTTTTGTTTTGTAGGCAAAAAGGGCTTTCTCAAGTAAGCACACAATCCAAAGCTTCAGTGACTAAAAAGAACCTTTCCTCTTTTCCAAAAATTACTAACATTTTAAACTAGCTCACTTGGTCCAAACTTACTTTATGAGAATAGAGGTCTTGGGTTCAAGTCTTTCTTTTTGTTGAGTTATTTTTTCAAAAAACACATGTAACTTATCTTTTAAAGTTACTTTATGTAAAAGTGTTCTCACCCATTATAAAAAGTGAGTCACTTATAATTTTAAAGTCTTTTTATCTTTTATTTAAGTTAAAATTTAGTGGGTAGCTCATAAAGTACCATTGTAAAAGTGACTTTCACTTATTTATAAAAGTGGGTCACACAAAATATTTTTTTTTTAAAGAGAGGTAATTAGATTAAGTTTGGAAGGGGGGTAGGGGGGATGGCAGGGCGGTTTAAAATATAACATTATCATTCACTTCCGCACATTCACGTACTCGGCATCTTCAACAAATTTTCTTTAAAAAACCATAACTTATTCTTTCAAAAACAGTTTTCATAGATGTTTTTTTCTTAATAGACCTAATGTTTCAAGATTTTTCCATTGGAACACTTAGTTTTCGCATCTACAGCTTCAGTTTCTGTTAAAATGGAAATTCCATGCCAAGTTATTATTGCAGCGCCAACTACTTCCAATGGTTGTCCTACATTGAGGATTTACTTAGAAGTAAAGGTTTTTATAGAATAGCCTCAGGCCTAGAGGATAAACCTAAAGATGAAGATAAGCAAGCCAAATGGGAAAATAGGCAAGATCAAGTACGTGGGTTGATATGGATTGTTATTTCTCCTGACCTTATATTCCATATTGTAGAACTTGATACCCCTGATGAAGTAATGAAACAAATCAATAAAATTTTTGGAATTAAAAATGAAATTAGAGCACATCAACTCGAAAATGAGTTGCTTACATTGGACCCCAATAATTTTCTTCCATTTAAGATTTTTTATCCAAGTTCAAGACCCTTATACTTCTCTTGGAAGGTGTTAAGGTTAAGAAAGAAGATGGTAGCCTTATCTATTCCATTCTTACTAAGTTGGGACCAACCTACTCTATGTTTGTTTCCATCGTCCTTTCTACAAGAGAAGCCTTTATTTCTTAAGGACAAGACTACAAGTCCCCATATTTTGATGTCTTTTGTGATCCTTTAATAAGAGAACAAGAAAAACTCTTATATTTTGTCTTCTTAATATTGGAAACTCATCTAAGAAAGCCTTAGCAACCCAACAACAACCAAATTCAAAGAATCCTAAGAAGCATCATCCTAAAAAGAATGGTCCTAAACCAAAAAAGAGTCCTAATCAATTTCAGTCTCAAAATGAAAAATCAATTCAACAAAATGATAAGGCAAATAAAAACAAAGGGAGGAAGACTGATAGACATTGCAACTTTTGTAATTGTAATGGCCACTTAGAATCCAAATGCTTTAAAAATATGGAAGCCTTGGAAGCGACAATGAAGAAGCATAACATCCATTTGGAGCACTCTTCAACTTCAACTTCATCTTCATGAATAACACTTTTTGCATGTGGTTGTCAAGCATCTTGGTCTAGCTATGCACTAAATGTATATTCTTCTTCTCATTCTTATGAGTGTCTCATTGATTCTGGAGCTTCTTATCACATGGCAATAAACAAAGCCATGTTTTTTTATTTAAATGATTGTAACACAAAAAATATATAAGTTGGTGATGATAGATCTCTTAGTGTTGTAGGGACTAGAACTATTCATCTAGACAATGGTCAATTTAATGGTGAATTATGTGTTCCTACCTTACCCTGCAACCTTCTATTAGTATATCAGATAACTCATTCAGGTGAAGGTAAAACTGTTGAATTTTCACCTCATGATGTTGTAATTAAGGACCTAAGAAATCCTAGACAGATTTTAGCTACTGGCATTGCTGATGATTCTACAAGGTTGTATAAGTTTAACAAATTTGGTTCATCAACTCTTCCCTTGATATTTGTTTCTCATAATGATGAAGTGATCAAACTTTGGCATGATCCATTTAGTCACTTAAACTATCACTCCCTTCAAAATCTATGTAAGGAAAGTATGGTGATAAGTCTTCCTATGGTATCTTGTAGAGATGGTGTTTGTTTTGGATGTGTACTCGGAAAACATCATTGGGATAGTTTTGAAAAATGTGCCTCTTGGCACACCTCAGCCCCTTTATAGCTTGTGCACAGTGATGTATGTGGTCCACTTCCAGTTGTTTCATTCTCTTGCTACAAGTATTTCTTAACTTTCATTGATGATTTCTTCAGACACACTTGGGTATACTTCTTAAAAATCAAAAGTGAAGTATTTAACATGTTCTTGGCCTTTAAGGACTTTGTTGAGAAACAATATGGACATCAAATTCTTAAGCTAAGATCTGATAATGGCGGAGAATATGTTAACAACAAATTCATAAACTTTTGCACTGAGCATGGAATTCAATTGCAACATATTGTTCCATATACTCCACAAAAAAATGGTGTAGCTGAAAGGAAGAATCACACCTTAAAGGAAATGGCTAATTGTATGCTTCAATCTAAAGGGCTTAATCTTAATTTTGGGCAGAAGCAATTAACTATGCAAATTACATAGTAAATCACACTCCTACTAAGGTTTTAAAGAATATCACTCTAGAAGAAGCATGGAGCTCAATTAAACCAGATGTAAGTCACTTTTGTATTTTTGGAAGTGAAGCATGAGCCCATATTCCCAATGAGAAACATAAAGCCTTAGAACCTAAGAGTGAAAAATGTATTTTTGTTAGATATTATGAAGATGTCAAAGGATATAGACTTCTTTCACCTAAACCCAAAAATGTTATCATTAGAAGAGATGTAAATTTTGAAAATATATCGGCCTACGAGCCTAGTTCGGCGGATGTGCCACCTCTCTCTATCCCTTCTACTTCTGAAAATATTTCTTCTTTAGATGATGACAACGAGGATGACAATCCTCCCCCACCTTCTCGGGATCCTCCTTTATCTCCTCAGCTTCCAAAATGGGTCTGTGCTACTCAGGATGTAGCAGGTTCTCTTGCAGTCGATCTTGTAGATCATCGATGTACACATTCTTAGTTCGATAGAGCCTCTTCTTTACTGGCTTAAGCTTCAATGAATTATGATCCTAAAACCTTTGCAGAAGCTTCAGGCCATCTAGATTGGGACACAACTATGAATGAATAATGTCGTTCATTATTGGAAAATGATACATGGGATCTTGTTCCTCTTCTAAAGGGATGAAAACTTGTTAGATGAAAATGGGTTTACAGATCCAAGTTTGGACTAGATGGAAAAGTTGATAAACATAAATCTCATCTTGTTGCTAAGGGGTTTTCACAGTTTGAAGGCATTGACTATACTCAAACCTTCTCCCCTGTTGCCAAAATGAACTCTATCCGCCTTGTTCTTTCCCTTGCTGCCTCTTTTGAATGGGAAGTCCATCAGATGGATGTTAAATATGTCTTCTTGCAAGGGTACTTGCATGAATAAATCTATATGGAACAACCTCCTGGATTTATACAAACAGACTCCAGCCTTGTATGTTGGCTTAAGAAATCCCTTTATGGTCTCAAGCAAGCTCCTCGGGCTTGGTATGCCAAAATGGATAGATTTCTTTTAGATACTGGCTTTTGCAGGTGTCATTCTAACAAAACCGTCTACACCAAGAAAGTGGGTAAGTCTCTTATCATTCTTGTTCTTTATGTTGATGATCTTATCCTTACTGGTTGTGATCCCAACCTTATAAACCATGTGAAGTCCAGCCTTAAAAAGTAGTTTGAAATGACAAACTTAGGACGCTTGCATTATTTTCTTGGTCTTCAAGACTTGCAATTCAATGAAGGTATTTCCCTTTCCCAGTCCAAGTATGCCTGTGATCTTCTATGCCACTTTCACATGGAAGACTGTAACCCAGACCCTTCTCCCTTTTAGTGTGGAGCTAGCCTTTCAGTCACTTGTATTTCCCCTGAAGTTGATGCTACCTTATACCATCATCTTGTAGGAAAACTTTTGTATATGACCCATACTCGTCTTGAATTTTCCTTTGTTGTTGGACTTATTGCTCGATTTATGAAAAACCCACATGAAAGTCATTGGAAAGAAGATAAAATAATACTTAGTTATGTTTGAGGTACATTTCAGTTTGGGATTCATTACAGTGCAGAAACATCTTCTCTATTGGTTGGTTTCACTAATTCTGATTGGGCTGCTGACCTTGATGATTGGAAGTCTTCTGCATGTTATGTCTTCACTCTTGGTTCTTGACTTATTACATTGGCTTGCAAGAAACAAAGTGCCATTTCTCTTTCTTCAGCAAAAGTAGAGTATCATGGCACTATAGAAGCTAGTAAGGAAGCCATGTGGCTTCGTCAGATCCTATTAGAGTTTGGCTTTCAACAACATCATTCGACTACAATTTGGTGTGATAATAAAAGTGTCATTCATCTATGCAAGGTCCAGTCCAACATCAGTGCAACAAACACATTGAACTACAAATGCACTTCATCAAAAAGCTCATTCATGACCACGATCTTGAAGTGCAATATTATTCAACCGATGATCAAGTTGCAAACATCTCTACAAAGGCTCTCATAGAGGCGAAGTTTACTAAACTTCGATTTATGGTTGGAGTTCAGGAAGTTGTCACTAAGGGGGGATAGGCTGCCTCCTTCCTTCTCCTATTGTGTCATATTTGTACATCCTTCAATCCTATCCCAAGTTTTTCTTAAGGGGGGTTGTTAGGATATTCTGACACATAGGAAATAGTTAAGTATAACTTGGTCTAGTGTATAGTTAGGTAAAGTGTGTTTCTTTACTATGTACTTTTTCTAACTTAGAATCTGATGGTCACGATATGTTTTAGACATGAAGTGATCCGACATTTCATTCTCTCCTCGATATTACAGACACTTGATCCATGGATTAACACTCGATTGGTCCATGATCTCTATTTCAAGAGCATGGAGGGTCATTTGTAAGGTGACCAGTCATGAGAGAAGCTTATGTAAATTTTCTTTCTTTTACATTAATAAATTTCCTAAAGTGGACGCATTGGCTGAGGCTGTCATAGACTATTTCTCTCTTTGAGGGTTTTAACCATGTCAAGAATACTAGTGCACTAATCTATGATCTGTTTGCGATCGATGTCCTTTGGCGTTCTATCTGAGGAGCTTACCCTATAAATTCCTACAAAAGGTCATAGGTTGCATGTGAGGACAAAAATGAAGGAAAGTAATGGAAAATGGAGAAAATAGAGGACTCATTCATAAAAAGGCTTCTAAGGATCAATTGGTAACCTTTTTTCAGTTCAGTCTTGGACATCTCTCATTATTCTCTCCCTCTCTCTCATACTCTTGGAGACTTAGAGTTTTCTTGGAGCACTCTTGGAGGGTGTGGCATATTTGGATTTTTGGAGCAAGAAGGAAAAGGAAGAGCAGGAAAGTGTGAGAGGGCATCAGGATCAACAACTAAATGAGATTTTCTTGTAGGTACCGAGTTTCATGTATGATTTCTTCACTAGTTTTGGCATGCATGTGGATTCTTGGTCATGATCTGTCATTGGCATGGAGGATTGCCTGGATTGACAGTGGATTTCCTAGCCTTGTCATTTCCTGGATAGTCATGGTGATTGTGGGTTTACTTTGATTGTTTTGTTTTGGTTGGTTCTGATGTTTCCTTAGCTTGGGTTGAGTTATTAGTTTTTGGAAGCCTTGGTTGGACACACTCTAAAAGCCCTGTAACAACTTGGGTTGAGTTACTAGTCCTAGAAGCCTTGGTTGGACAAATGCTCTAAAAGCCTTTGGTGCATTGAGTTACTAATCCTGGAAGCCTTGGTTGGTCAAATGATTTGGAATCCTGGTGGCATTTGTGGGTTGAGTTACTAGTACTGGAAGCCTTGGTTGGAGCAAACACTCTGGAAGCCCTAGAGGGCTTAGATGGAGACCAATCTATTGATGGACTTTTGATGTCTGACCATGAGGTGGAATTACGGTTTTATGGGTTAAGGTGGAATTACGGTTTGATGGGTTGAGGTGGATGGCCTTTGGAAGCCCTGGATGAGTTTTTATTGATGTGTTCTATGAGATCCCACATTCATGCTTGGAATATGACGTGGGGGTGAATGTGTTGGCATTATGATGAATGTGTTGTACTTGATGGAAACCCTCTTGTAGCAGAACAACTCACTTATACATGATAACTAGATGAATCTTCACAATATATATCAGTTGTGACAATAATACATGGTATTTGTGTTAATAGATGTAATGATATAGGTGTTGTCATTGATGATGAAGATCAAAGTACTACATGTTAAGAGTATTGAATCATAGTTCGGGCTCACAGAATGGAAGAAAAAGAGTTATACGTAGGTTTACCTTGACCAAGCTACCTATATACGCAGGTTCATTGAGCAGAAGATGCATATGCGTATACATGCACTTTCATGCATGGAAAAGCATGTACATATCGGAAACTAAGTTTTTGGGTCCATGGTATTTGGACCATGGTATTTTAGTATTGGTCCATGGTATTTGGTCGGGGGTATTGACCCCAGGTATTTAGATCAAGGTATTGGTTCTAGGTGGTTTTGGACCATGGTATTGAGTAAGGCCTACGACTATAAAAGGAGGAGAAGATCATTAGGCAAAGGTACGAAGAAATTCTTGAATATCTGATGAAGTGTGAGATCTAGTATGCAGGTTATGGGTTTATGATGCTTTGCTTGATCTGAGCCAAGGAGGAATCTCAGTGGTTGATGGATGACAAGGTCTAATGATGGATCGGGAACTTATCGCTTGGAATAAATCATCTCTATATGGTTTGATCATGCTTATTCTAGATCTGTATACTGATGCATGTAATGTTCTGTAAATATCATGATCTAACTCAAGTCTGGAATAGCTGCAAATTATGAATGACTATTTACAGATGTATACATTGGTTGACTTTGATAAAAGCGTGTATATACGCAAGTTAGATACATCTAAGTAGCGTATACCATATATTTGAAGTTACAGGTGGTTCTGGTTGTTGATGCAAAGTTCTGAGTTCTGGTGACTGTTTATTGGTGTCTGTATTCTGCATATTTAGATTGGTTGACTATGTTGAGCTTCAGTGTTGATGGATGAGATCTAATAATGGATTAGACCATAATGAATTATCTTTATGTGATATGATGGACTAGATTTGGTTGCTAACACATGTACTATCCTTTTGTATGTAATGATCTAGGCATGTCTGAGGTCGAGAAGTGCAGTGAAGTTATAAGTAAGTATTTGATGACATATACGCTGGTTCGCTTTGGTGAAGTTGCATATACATGGTGGTTCGTCTCTTCCAAGTAGCGTATGCACTTTGATGCATGATTTTTGATGATACAACTGGCTCTAAATATTATTGCAGAGTTCTGTGATCTGCTTTATGTTCTGGTGACTGTGTTTCAATTGACATAGTTTCAGTGATTCAGTGTTGGGTGATTCAGAGATTCATGATTGGTTGTATCGCAGTGGTAATTGATTTTGAGCTTCAATGTTGTCGATGTGTCCAGTATGAAAATTGGATGAAACATGGCCTTCAGATTATGGTGTTGTGCTTCAAGTGTATCTAGTTTGAAAATTTATGAAACATGGTCCCTGGAAGAAAAGAGAAGGTTGTAGCCTTCTGTAGGTCAGCACCTACATACTAGTACATCAGCTAGTACAAGAGCTAAGCGGGTTGTAGCTCCCTTCCTGGAGAAGTTGGAGAACGAGAGAATGTTGTAGCCTTCTGCAAGTAGAAGCCTACGTACTGGTATAAGACTGCACCAGTACATAAATATTGTAGAAAGAAGTTTCTTATTAAAATAAGATAGAGACGAATTGTAGCAGGTGGTTTTCACCCACATTGGGTTTCCACCTTACATCTTGGTGTTCATGTGTGCTTCTTGTGTGTGATGATCTGTTCTCTTTTACTACATCTATTTACTGTTATGGTTAATGAAGTTCTGATGCTCTAATTAAAGATCAACATTTAATGCATTAATTGAATCATAAGTTTACTAGATATACGCTAGTTGCATTAGACATAGTTGCGTGTACACGCTGGTTCCCTTAACTGAAGTAGCATATAAGAATCTGAGTATGGAAATGAAAAAATTATTGATTTGATAATACTGATTCACCCCCCCACCTTCTCAGTATTATTTCCAACAATTGGAATCAGAGCCAATCCTTCAGAATAAGCTTGATCACTTGAAGGAAGATCTATCATCATGAGCAACTACGAAAGGGAGGCATCCATTAGGCCACCAATATTTGATGGGAGCAACTTTGTCTATTGGAAGGTAAGAACCACAACCTATCTTCAATCTCTTGGTGTAGAAGTTTGGGATATCGTGGAAGGAGGATACACATTCCCATCAGCAACTCCTACAGATACAGTTGGTAAAAAGTAGTATGAAACAAATGCAAAAGCTGTCAATACTCTATTGGGGAGTCTATCTCAATTAGAATTTGTCAAGGTTATGCATCTCAAAACCGCCAAAGAAATATGGGACAAGATCATTCTAAGCTATGAAGGAGACGACCAGGTAAAACGTGCAAAACTACAATCTCTCATAATTCAATATGAAACTCTCAGAATGCACAATGATGAAAGTGTGGCTAATTATTTCTTATGTATAGATGAGATTGCAAATCACATGAAAAACTTGGGTGAAGAGATAAAATAAGTTACTTTAGTTGAAAAGGTTTTAAGATCTTTGTCTTCTGAGTTTGAATCAAAAGTTTATGCCATAGAAGAAAAGTAGAATCTTTAGAGTATTACCATGTCACAGCTGCACGAAATCCTAATTGCTTTCGAAATGAGAAAAGGGGGTACATCAGACATCAGAGAAGCCGCATTCAAAAATTCAAAAGGAGAATACAATGAGTCAGGACATATGTCAGAAGGAGAGGAAGAATCAAACTTTGTCAAGAACCTTCAACGGGGCTCTATAAGATTCAAAGGTAAGCTACCTTTCAAATTCTTTTCTTGTGGGAGAGTCGATCACTATGCAACCAAATGTCCTCATAAAGATAAACTTGATAAAGGTAAGGAACCAGTTAAATGGAACAGAAAATAGAATATAAGTAGGAAGAGCTATTATACACATGGAGACAGTGATGGACTTTCAAATAATGATGAAGATGAACATGGTAATGATTATAGACTTTTGATGGCTTTTGAATATGATGATTTCTTGGATGCTATAGATGAAGATGATCTCTCTGAAGAAATTTCTAAACTTAAAATCTGTTTAGAAGAAAAGAATATGATCATAGCTACTCTGACATGTCAACTTGCTGAAAGGGAAAAACACAATGAAAAGTTAGAATGTGAAATTGTGGGACTTAGAAAAGATTTTAAGAAAAAAAAAGCTCTTAATCTTATATTTGCTAAAGGATCTGAAACTTTAGATGAGATTATCAGAGTACAACGTTATCCTCTAATCAAGATAGGCCTTGGATATACTAAAGAAGCATCTCAAGCGCAGAAGCCATCCACCTCCAAAGTTATCTTGATGCAACAAGGAGAAGTGAACAAGTTGACAATCATCACCAAAGGCATAAAGCAAATCACCAGGTAAATCAGGGTCAATCTACTTCAAGGATGAACAGAGATCACCAAATAAATCATGGTCAATCTACTTCAAGGATGAATAGAAGCTACAACGAACCGCAGGTAAATCATTCTCAATTTGCCTCAAGGATGAATGTCAATGGAAACTACAATCACCAGGACGGTAGATTTGATAATCGCAAGAATTTATTTAATGGCCAATGCTTTTCATGTCATAACTTTGGACACAAAGCTACTCAATGTTTTGCCTACAAGACCATCATGATTAGAGAAGCATGAAATCAAAGGTGCGTGACTGGGATCATGAAGAGGACCTATAATAACTTTTCTGCTCTTGAAAATGAAATAGAATGCTCTATTTGTAACAATTTCGGTCATCAAAATTCTGAATGCAGGAGTAAGTTTTGGCAAACATCTCAGAAGGAGCAACCTTCATTGGGTCCCAAAACTTGGAGAAAGAAAGAATCGCAACCAAAAAGATGTGGTATAGCCTTATATGCGGAAGGACAAGAAAATTAGTGGTACATCGACAGTGGATGTTCAAAACATATGACAGGTGATAAAGAAAAACTTCAGTCATACAGTGCCTTAGAAAAGGAAAGGAAGGTCTCATTTGGAAATGACACATCTGCATTCATAAAGGGTAAAGGTTCTGTTCTTTTGAAAGAAAAAGTCAAAGATGGAAATGTTATGTATGTTGATGGCTTAAAGCATAATCTATTGAGTGTTAACCAAATGTGTGATCAAGGAAATGAAGTAATATTTCAATCAAATGAATGTATTGTCCATGAGCTTGATACAGGAGAAACAATGATCAAAGGCATAAGAACTCCAAATAATTTATACATACTCAAGGGAGGAAAACAACAGTGCTATCTAAGCAAGAATGATGAACATTGGCTATGGCACAGAAGATTGGGGCATCTAAGCTTCACTCAGATAAGGAAAGCATGCAAATATCAGGCAGTTCGTGATCTCCCTGACATCAGAATTCTAGACAATACAATATGAAAATCATGTCAGTTTGACAGGAAAACCAAAACTAATTTCCCAGAGAAGGAGGGATCAGCTAGTAAGCCACTTGAACTTGTCCATACCGATTTATGTGGTCCATCAAGGAAAAATTCACCTCGAGGAGAAGAATACTTTATATTGTTCATTGATGACTTTTCCAGGATGTGTTGGATAGGACTTCTGAAGCATAAAGACAAAGCTTTTGAAAAATTCAAAGCTTTCAAAGCCTTGGTTGAAAATGAATCAGATCGCAGAATCAAATGCCTCAGGTCTGATTGAGGAGGGGAATTTACCTCGGATTAATTTTTTGACTTTTGTGAAGAACATGGAATAAGAAGGGAATTCTCTACTACAAGGACCCCTCAGCAAAATGTAGTAGTGGAAAGGATGAACAGAACTGTTCAACAAATGGCTCGTGTTATGCTTGATGAATCTGGAACTCCTGCAACCTTCTGGGGTTAAGCTGCATTTGTTGCCATTACTATTCTCAAAAAAACAAACGTTCGGGTAAACACTCAAACCCCTTATGAACTTTGGTATGGTAAGAATCCTACGGTAAAATACTTCAAGGTTTTTGGAAGAAAATGTTACATCAAAAGGACTTATGAAAATCTTGGCAAGTTTGAACTTAGAGCAGATGAAGGCATTCTCCTTGGTTACTCTTCCTGAAGTAAAGGACATAAGTGTTACAATAAAAGACTTGGAAAAATTGTTGAAAGTATTGATGTGGTGGTTGATGAAGAAGGCAACAATTCAAAACAAATAAAAATCGAATATTTTGAAGACAAAGAGGACTATCTGTCAACATCAGACCAGACTAATGCTGAAGAAGAAACGTATGAGGCACTAGAAGAATAGATAAGAATAGAAGAAAAGACTCCATCCAGGTATGTTCAGAAGAACCATCTAGAGACTCAAATCTTGGGGAAGAAAGAGGCTGGTGTTCAAACAAGAAGAACTCTAATAGAAGCTTCAAGCTATCTAACATTACTCTCCTCTGCTGAACCACAAAATGTAAGTGAAGCATGCAAATATGAATGTTAGGTCAAGGAAATGAATGAAGAACTTGAGCAGATTGGAAAGAATAACACTTGGGAGTTGGTTCCTAGACCTAATGATAAGAATGTCATAGGGACCAAATGGATGTTCAAAAACAAGCTGAACGAAAATGGAGATGTTATTAGAAACAAGGCCTAACTTGTTTGTAAAGGGTATGCTCAACAAGAAGGTATAGACTTTGAAGAAACTTTCGCATCCAGTTGCTAGTCTTTAAGACATAAGAATGTTCCTTGCTCTTTCTAGCTTTCAGAAGTTCAAAGTATATCAAATGGATGTGAAATTTTCCTTTTTAAGTGGAGACTTAGAAGAAGAAGTGTATATTGAGAAACTAGATGGATTCATCCTTGGAAATGATCCAAAACTTGTATGCAGACTTAAGAAGGCACTCTATGGTCTTAAACAGGCTCCAAGGGCTTGGTATTATCGTTTGGACAAATACCTCCATCAACAAGGTTTTTCAAAAGGACCAGCAGATATCAATCTATATATAAAAATTGACAATGATAAATTTCTAATACTTGTTGTGTATGTTGATGATATCATCTTTGGTAGAAATGAAGAATCCATGAGTCAAAACTTTGCCTTGATGATGCAGAAAGAATTTGAAATGTCCCTGCTTGGTGAGCTACATATTTTCTTGGTTTACAAGTCCAACAAAACAAAGATGATATCTTTCTATCACAAACCAAGTACCTCAAGTAGATCTTGAAGAAATATGGCATGGACGATTCGAAACCAGTATGTACCCCTATGGTAACAGGATGCAGCGTTAGTGCAAATGATGATTCAGCAAAATTACATCAACCAACCTATAGATCGATGATTAGTAGTCTGCTCTATCTGACAGGTACTCGTCCAGACATCATGCATGCAGTGGGAATAGTTGGAAGATTCCAGGAAAATCCAAAAGAAGCACACCTTCAGGCAGTTAAAAGGATTTTCAAATATCTTCAAGGAACACAAAACTATGGCTTATGGTATCCTAGAAGTACAGATCTCACACTTCATGCATACACAGATGTAGATTGGGTAGGAAGCATGGATGACAGAAAAAGAACTAGCGGTGGTGCATTCTTTATGGGTTCCATATTAGTATCTTGGTTCAGCAAGAAACAAAGTTCAATTGCATTATCTACAGCTGAAGCAGAATATGTGGCTGTTGCATCTTGCTGCACACAACTTCTTTGGATGATGCAAACTTTGCAAGACTTTCAAATCATTTGTACTCCACCTATCTCCATTTTATGTGATAATACAAGTGCAATCAGTGTTTCAAAGAATCCAGTCATGCATTCAAAGACCAAGAACATACCTATCAAATATCATTTTCTCCAGGAACAAGTGAACAAAAGGTCAAATTGGAGTATGTTCCCTCCAAGGAACAGGTTGCTGATATATTCACCAAACCACTGCCCAGGGAGACATTTGAATACCTCAAGCAAAAGCTGGGAGTAGTTGATGCATCATCTTGCTGTTGAAACTTATTTGTTTAAGAGAAAAGTGGTTGTACATGAGTTTCATGAGGAGCATCTGTGTACATACCTCGGTTTCTGTGGATACAATCACGTATATGTTGGTTTGAAGGAAATCAGTGGGCCAGACTCAGGATGAAAAGAGTATGATATGGGTCTGACAGAGACCATCTGGCATAGGTTCAGGGGGAGCATATAATGCATTGTTGGCATTATCTTAGAAGATCTTGATTCAATTTCACAGTTATTTTTGGTTTCAGGTGGAATAGATGTTGAGGGAGAACATGGTTGCTAGTCTGAATGATGATTGACAGATGCTGCTGATGATAGTTGTTGATGACTATCATAGTCTTGTTATAGATATTTTGTCTCTATGTCATGTATATCTTTTATCATCAAGGTCATGTAATGACCTATTTTGGTTTCCCCACTATGCCTGGGATGGATGATGTAATGATCTTTTTTTATCATGTATAAGATTTTAGTGTATCCCCACTTGGTTGGGTGGATGAGTCAATATTGGTATATCCCCACTTGGTTGGGTGGATGAGTCAAGTGTATCCTCACTTGATTGGGAAATTGATGTATGTATGAGTCATTGGTAATAGGAAGGTCATACTCACTTGGTTGAGTTGTAGAGTCATGTTATTCTCTTGAAAAATATTTTTGCAGACTTGGCATGTGCTTAGGGGGAGCATGGACAGTTTGGTACATCTTGGCATGTACAAAGGGGGAGCTCAATCAGAGATTTTAGCATTTACTCAGGGGGAGTATGGATAGCAGAATGTATATCAAGGGAGAGAAGATCTTGGTTCACCCTTTGCCCTTGATGTCAAAGGGGGAGAGTGACTTGGTGTTGTTGTTTCCATCAAGTCCAAAGGGGGAGATTGTTGGCATTATGATGAATGTGTTGTACTTGATGGCAACCCTCTTGTAGCAGAACAACTCACTTATACATGGTAACTAGATGAATCTTCACAATAGATATCAGATGTGACATTAATACATGGTAGTTGTGTTAACAAATGTAATGATACAGGTGTTGTCCTTGATGATGAAGATCAAAGTACTACACGTTAACAGTATTGAATCACAGTTCAGGCTCACAGAATGGAAGAAAAAGAGTTATACGTAGGTTTACCTTGACCAAGAAGCATATATACGCAGGTTCATTGAGCAGAAGACACATATGCATATACACGCACTTTCACGCACGGAAAAGTGCGTACATGTCAGAAACTAAGTTTTTGGGTCCATGGTATTTGGACCATGGTGTTTTAGTATTGGTCCATGGTATTTGGTCCGAGGTATTGACCCTAGGTATTTAAACCAAGGTATTGGTTCTAAGTGGTTTTGGACCATGGTATTGATTAAGGCCTAAGACTATAAAAGGTGGAGAAGATCATTAGGCAAAGGTACAGAGAAAGTCTTGAATATATGATGAAGTGTGAGATCCAGTATGCAGGTTATGAGTTTATGATTCTTTGCTTGATCTGAACCAAGGAGGAATCTCAGTGGTTGATGGATGACAAGGTCTAATGATGGATCAGGAACTTATGGCTTGGAATAAATCATCTCTATATAGTTTGATCATGCTTATTCTAGATCTGTATACTGACGCATGTAATGTTCTATAAATATTATGATCTGACTCAAGTTTGGAATAGCTACAAATTATGAATGAATATTTACAAATGCATACGCTAGAGACGATGATAAAAGCGTGTATATACACAAGTTAGATACATCTAAGTAGCGTATACCATATATTTGAAGTTACAGGTGGTTCTGGTTGTTGATGCAAAGTTCTGAGTTCTGGTGACTGTTTACTGGTGTTTGTATTCTGCATATTCAGATTGGTTGACTGTGTTGAGCTTCAGTGTTGATGGATGAGATCTAATAATGGATCAGGATCATAATGACTTATCTTTATGTGATCTGATGGACTAAATCTGGTTGCTGACACATGTACTATCCTTTTGTATGTAATGATCTGGGCATGTCTGAAGTCGGGAAGTGCAACGAAGTTATAAGTAAGTATTTGATGACATATATGCTGGTTCGCTTTGGTGAAGTTGTGTATACATGCTAGTTCAGCTCTTCCAAGTAGCGTATGCACTCTGATGCATGACTTTTGATGATACAACTAGCTCTAAATATTATTGCAAAGTTTTGTGATCTGCTCTATGTTCTGGTGACTATGTTTCTATTGACAGGGTTTCAGTGATTCAGTGTTGGGTGATTCAGAGATTGATGATTGGTTGTATCGCAGTGGTAATTGATTTTGAGCTTTAATGTTGTTGATGGGTCCAGTATGAAAATTGGATCAAACATGGCCTTCAGATTATGGTGTTGTGCTTCAGGAGTATCTAGTCTGAAAATTTATGAAATGTAGTCCCTGGAAGAAAAGAGAAGGTTGTAGCCTTCTGTAGGTCAGGACTTACGTACTAGTACATCAGCTAGTACAAGAGCTAAGGGGGTTGTAGCTCCCTTCCAGGAGAAGCTAGAGAATGAGAGAATGTTGTAGCCTTCTGCAGGTAGAAGCCTGCGTACTGGTATAAGACTGCAACAATATAGAAATATTGTAAAAAGAAGTTTCTTATTAAAAGAAGATAGAGACGAGTTGCAGCAGGTGGTTTTCACCCACATTGGGTTTCCACCTTACATCTTGGTGTTCATGTGTGCTTCTTGTTTGTGATGATCTGTTCTATTTTACTGCACCTATTTATTGTTATGGTTAATGAAGTTCTGATGCTCTAATTAAAGATCAACATTTAATGGAATAACTGAATCATAAGTTTACTAGATATACGCTAGTTGCATTAGACACAGTTGTGTGTACATGCAGGTTCCCTTAACTGAAGTAGCGTATAAGAATCTAATTATGGAAATGAAAAAATTATTGATTTGATAATAATGATTCAGCCCCCCCCCCCCCCCCCCCCCCCCCTCTCAGTATTATTTCCAACAGAATGGCTGAAGAGAGATTTGGCTCAGCCATTCTACAGTCGGGTGGAATGTGGAATTCCCATCTCAGGTTTGGATTTTGCATCATTAATGAAATTTTATTTCTCCTTGTATTTCTATGAGCATTTTGGTGGATTATATGTGGTCTATATGTCTGTATTTTTGCGAGTATTTCTACTTTATTATGTTGGTCATGTATGTGTTTTATGACAACATCCATGTATGGATTTCATCATGTTTTTACTTGTAATTTAATGATCAATGTATCTATGACCTAATGGATGGAATGGAAGTTGATGTGTTGAGGCATCAATGGCTCTTAGCGATTCTCAGTGAATTATAAGACCCCTATGCTCATAAATGTTGTTTAAACCTGTAGATTACATATTTGTGATATGTTTGATGAAATGCATGTCGTGGCTAGTAGGGGTCTAGTCAAGGTCTTAAACAATTATTTGCTTTAGTATTGTCCATGTTATTTTAGTGATATGAAGAGATGGTTTAATTCTGGGTAGTGACTTGGGATCTAGGCCTAAAAAAGTGGCTCAAATCTCGGGGATGCTGGCATAGCACTGACTAAATGAGTCTCTGGATGCTGGCAAGAAAGTCTGTGAGATAGACTCTAGGTTTCTAGACAATGTCATGCATATAGCATGAGAGTGACTGAGGCTTAAGTTGTCCAAAAGGTCAGTGGAACCCAAGGGCAAGCTGTCTAAAGTGTTGGATTAGTTCCCAGGGGTCCTGAAGCTGATGTTGAATGTCTATATGGTGTGTTTCCATCAGTTCCACTTCCTTAATGTGACTTAGGAGGTCGAATCATATCATAGTGGTCTCTCGTTGCATGTTTATACATTTCATATCCTTTAGTTAGTTGATTCTCCTACTTAATTAATTAAATTTGTTGAAATGAAAAAAACATAAATTATAAGGAAATACACTCAGCACCTATAATAGACATAAATATTTACCTAGGAAAACTCTTACAGGGGAAAACTAACTAGAAGGTAGTGTTGGTATGGTATCTTTTCTTTGATATGGAAACTGGACAAGTAGGAAGGGAAGAGGTACTCTCTATGAAGTCACCTTAGATCTATGGCCCATAAACCTACTATAGAACATTAACCCCTTCTATTATGCTCTCTAATTTCCCACTTCCATTTTCTATGCTCTTTGTAGAACAAAATACAACAACATAGAATGGAACCCTTACTCCTCCTAATGGCTCGGTATATAACATAGCTCAATAGCAACTAGGGGTAAGGTTTGACTCCACCAATTCTCAAGTAGACCTACAATTTTTAACCTTCTAGAGTCTTCTTCAATGTTGACATGTGGCTAGCCCCATATGCATGAGCAACTGTTAGGTCCCTATACTACTAGTGTAACCCCTTATTGTTATTAGTACAAACCCCCTTATTATATTGTTGTGCCCATGTAGTCCCCATATTGTTATTATTGTGCCCTTACATTATTATTGTTATATCGGCTTTAATTATATTATGACCCCTTAGACTCCTATATATAGAAAGGAGATCTTGTCATTTCTATCATCCAAGAATTATTCATTTGTGTAATGTAAATGAGTTTTCCCCTCGAAGATACTTTTTTCTAAGGCGTTTATCTATATTTTCTATCTTTTTTGTGAGCTGGTTTCATAAAATTTGGTATCAGAGCTTTGGATTCTAGGGTTTCGCTGCTCCAAACAGGACATCATAGAATTTTCACTATATATTGTTGGATACAAAGTTTCAGAAGCTAAAACAAAAACCCATTTGAGAAAAAATTGGTCTGAACCTTGGGTCCAAATTTCAGATCTTGTATCACTATATTTTTGGAGATATGATCTAAGGAAGTTAGGGTTTTTTGCAAGCTCCAGAATTTCATATCAAACAGATCATCATGGAATTTTCGCTATAATTTGTTTTCTATGAAGGTTCAAACTCTAAAATTAAAACCCTTTTGAGCTAAAATCTTGGGGAAGCTCGGGCCTGAATTTCAGATCTTGTTTCGCTATATTTTCAGAGATACATTCCAAGACATTTAGGGTTTTTGTAGGCTCCCGAATTACATCCCAAACAGGTGACCTGGGGAAAATCATCATAACCATCTCTCTGAGCATCAGATTGCAATTTCATAAGAAGTTACAGAAAGAGAACGGACTGTAGTTTGTTGTATATATTTTTAAGATCTGAAGGTCAAAATAGTGACACATGGAACTTGATACAAGTTCGCTCTTCTAAAAAGGTATATAATTAGGTCATCTTGGGAGATTGTGCATAACTCTTTCTTGGAGAATCCAATTTCGATCAGACTAGTGGCATTGGAAATAGAAAATAGAGGGCTACTACAGATCATGATTTCAGGACTGGAAGATCCAAAATTACAAAGTTATACTCGTTTGAAGGTCGAGCTCCTAAAATCAAGAAAAGGCAATATGAGGAAGTTTGATTTCAAGGATTTGGTAAATTGGATACTACAGATGGAGAAATATTTTGATCTACATGAGGTGAAATTGTTAGAAAAGGTACATATTACATCTTCATATTTAGAATCAGATCAATTTTTTATGGTATAAAGGGCTTTGTTCTCGTAAACCACTTGTTACGTGGTCAATTTTCATAGACGAAATGATAGCATATTATGAGGATACAAAGAGAAACACCTTCTTTAGCCAATTGATAAATCTCAAAAAAAGGTGTTCAATGGCAGAGCACATTGAGGACTTTGAAAAATTGAATATAAGTGGAAATTATATTCTATAGAAGAAGATGATTGATGTCTCCATAGGGACTTTAAAGGATAACATTCAACATGAGGTTCGTCTTTAGGAACCTGATTCATTGGAGAAGGAATTCAGGTTGGCAAGAAAAGTGGAAAGCAAAATTATGGCAACAAGGAATTCTACCCCTCACAACTATAAATATGGAAGTGTTGTTTCTCTTAGCCTTCCACAACCTACAAGGTTGACACCACAACAATTGGAAGAAAAAAGAGCAAAAGGAATTTGTTACAATTGTGATAACAAATACATTAAAGGTCATAAGTGTGCTGAGAAGAAATTATTTTACATTAATTTTGAAGAGGAGGAAGAAAAGGTCAAGAAACATCAAAAGAAGAGGATAGACACCAGGAACAAACCCCAGAGAAAGAAGAAATGAATCCGACCATATCTTGTAAAGCATTGGCAAGAATTACCACTCCTCAAACTCTCAAGATAGAAGGACATATCAAGAAGAAAAAGGTTCAAGAAGTGAAAGATCACATCGAGCATGAAGAAATGAAGCCGACCATATCTTGTAATGCATTGGAAGAAATTACCACTCCTTAAACTCTCAAGATAGAAGGACATATCAAGAAGAAAAAGATTCAAGCAGTGAAAGATCACATCGAGCATCAAGAACAAGTTCTCAAACTTTTAAAGGATAACGCCACTTTGGTGTAGAATCGAATGAAACAATAGGCATATCAACATTGCATTGAAAGAAGTTTTGATGTAGGTGATTGGGTATTTTTACAGCTACATCTCAAGCAAGCTATTTATGAGAAGGAAACAATACTACTTGCACTTAAGAAATGACGACCTTACCTAATGGGAAGACACTTCAAGGTAAAATGGATAATGATAGTCTTAAATACGTTTTAGAACAAATATTATCTTCAGAAGAACATAAAAAATGGATCACAAATATGTTGGGTTATGAATTTGAAATCATCTACAGAAAAGGGAAGAAAAATGTTGTTGCAGATGCACTCTCAAGAAAGGATGAGGATGTGGAAGCATTGTTCTTG
>APFE030766741.1:8255-19029 GCA_000404065.3 Pinus taeda | reverse complement strand
TTTGGCATAATTGTACTTCATAGCAGGGGGTTTCTCAAGGCTATATGCAGACAACATGACCAGCACAGTTTCATCAACATGTTCATTTGTAGTGAACCCCAGCACAGAGGTTAGCATATCCACCAGCAGTTTTCCTACCTCATTGAAATCTGCATAAGAAAAAGGAGGTGGCCCAGAAGGTTGGTTGTCTGCCTTCATGAATTTCCTGGCTATTGCAGCAATGTCTGAGTTAGATAGCTTGGAGCCCTCATCTAGCAAGTACTTGATGGAGAAGGGGTATAGCAGCTGGGTCTGCTTGTAGTTCAGAATTTGGTTGATGGAATCTAGTGTTATATAAAAGAGGATGCTCCCAGATGGAGACTTCACAGCTCTGAGCTTCTGGTCATAGTTTTCTGCACAGAGGTGAATGACTTCAGGAAAAATGTTCACAGAAGCTAGGAAGTAGGTGGGCAAATTGGAATCCCAGATGCCATACAAGTCACTGTTGTCCAAGTGACTGTTCCTTAGCTGGCAGAAGGTTTGTAAGTGATTCCTCTCTGACACAAAGTCTGTAATGAGGAAATCACTATCCACCAGTGGCATAGCTTCCAATTCTTTGCTAGGTGGATTCACAGGAGCTACATCCAGAGCAGCTGGAGTGGCCATTGTTTGGTTTTAAATGGATGTCTTACTGGATTTTTAAGTTTGGTACAAATGCTGAGGAATGCTGGCCAACTTCTGTTTGGCAGTGAGTAACTTGACAGTGTAAGGAGGCTCTTGCAGGTTCAATGAACTGTGGGGCACTCTATTTTGAAGAACCAGAGTGTGTTTGAGCTAATCAGTTGGTTGGTTCCCAGGGAATTTCTTGAAACAGTTGTGAGGGAATTGCTGAATTGTTTTTTAGCCCGTAGCTCGACTCCTTCAATTGTTTTATGGTGATTTTATAGAGGGGCACGGGTTTCTTCCGGAGTTTTGTCGCGCAGGGGTTTGACTAGCTTCTTCAGTAATTTTCAATGGCTAATTTATCAGTGGGGAGCCTTTAACAGAGTTCTTATGCAGGTAACTAGGAGAACAAAGGAGAACAGTGGGTAAAGAAGGTTGCCTGCGGAAAATACCTGGTTTTTATGGCGTAGGAGGTGTTTGAACTGGACGAATTACAGGTGCTCGGGTTGACAATGAAGGCGGCAGCGAGTTTGGTGGGTGCAATTTGTGTTTTGACTGTTGCACGTCGTTTTCGCATGCAGAGGAGCTCCGTAAACAATGAACAACAATGACCAATAATGGCTAATTCTCGTCTTTTTATGCATTTTTGGCATATTGGCACCTTTTTGGTTATGATGTCATGCTGACGTCATCATGGGCTCGGGTACAGAAGGGTGACGTGGCAGCTGACGTGGGTGCCCAGGTGGCAGTGACACGATGGCAGGGTGGACAGGTGGGTAGGTGACATGGATACAACGTGGAGGCATGGTGGCGGAAAAGGAGGGGTGACATCACGTTGATGGGGGCGTGATGTCAGTGCGGGGAGGAGGCGGTAAGTGGTTTCCCCGGAAGGCCTGAGGGCGGTAAATGGTTTTGAGGGGGGGTGCAGCAAACATCGCGGGAGGCCGACGCGTGGCAGGGGTACGACGGCAATACCGCCAATCCCCCGGACGCAAAAGGTCGAGTGGTTCTCCTGTGAGAATGACCGCCCACCGTTAGATGGGCGGGGTCGACGATCGTGCGGTGGGCGGTAAACCCAATGTGGCGTCGCATTATTTTAAAGGGGACCTGCCAATATTTAATTAGATTTAATTAAATTGGGCGCGAGGAGGGTAGAAAACTTTAGGTTTCGGGTTTATGGGTTAATGCGCACACTTTATTAAAATGTTTTAATTAAAAAACTTTATAATAAAATGGGTTTTGGGCGGAAAAAGGGGTAAATGGGTTCAATGAGGGTGGGGTTTCAGATTTTTTGGGATTTAACCATAGTTTCTTGAAAGAAACCATAGTCTAGGGACAAAGGGGTTAATACCAACCCCAGATAGGTTAATATTTCCCCAAGGAAGGGTTATATGGCTATAATGCTAGGGGGAGGGTATTTATAGATATTTTTTTTGGGAAATTTTTCATAGATTCTAATAGAATTAGGGAAGGGGGGGAGTTAGGGAGCTAAATAGTACATTAGTGGTTAATATGGCTTTTTGAGGTGAATGAAGGGGTAAAGCTAAGTTCTAAGAGGTAAAACTTAGGAATTTGAAGATAAATGAAATGATAGAAAAGATTTTTTACACAAAAAATGTGGCTTCTTTTCATGCTTAAACTTCATGGTTTGACCTAGTAGCTTACCATGAAGTGAAGTGGAACTAGACACTTGAGAAGATCTCAAGGCCATTGGGGGTGTTAGTAAGTGAAGTTTGGGGGAAAATAGGGGAAATTAGACATGCTTCCAATGCTTTCCCTTCACTCTCTGCTTTTGATGCCAATACCCTGAGTGGCATGAGTCTTTGCACTTAATAAGCCAATTTGTGATGGCCCTCCATTTCTGCAACCTTGCACTACTTATCCATCCTAGTAATCCTAACATTTTTTCTTCATTTAAAGTGGGTGCACTTGAATTAGCAGACCCTGATTGTCCTCTTTTTCTTTTGAATGCCCTCCTATCTAAAATGTACCTTTATTTCTTCCAAGGACCCAGATTAAGCAGTTGGGCACCTTCATTTCTCTACCTAGCTAGTCATCTGCCAAGCTTGAGCTGTTTGGACAGGGAACATTCTCTATTCTGCAATAAGCAATTTAAACATGGCATGGTCTAGTTTAGACTATTAGGCCATCCATGAAGTATGACTAGCAGTAGTATTTGTAGAGTATGATACTGCCCAAAAGATAGTAGTGGCATTTTCACTGGCCACTTTCCTAGTCTTTAGTTTGGGGTTCATTTTACTTTTCTCTTGACCATTTGATTTTCTTGCCTTTTGATTATTCTTTTAAGGCAACCTCTTTCATTTTTTAATTTTCATAGCATGTACACAAAATATGGAACCTTTGTAGCCTGCAATGATGAACATATTTAGCCCTTCCACTGTCAATCATGAAAGATGAAACCTATTGGTGTAGGAACCTAACAGACTCTTTGAAATTTCACAAAAATTAGAAAAGGAAAAGAGTCATTTTTTAATTTTTTGTCCAAAGTGTAGGAAAAAGCATCCTTTAAGAGAGTGTCCTATTGATATGAAAGGTGCTAATAAATGTGTGATTTGTGTAGAGAACCATGCCACCGAGGAGTGTCCCTCCATACCTAGATTAAAAGTTGTACTTGAAGGAGAGCATTCCGAACCTGAGCGATTAGATGCCATGGGAGCATGAAGAAACTGGCCATAGGTAAGTGCATGTATGCTTCTTGAACCAAATTTTAATGACTATAATGCACCTCCATATTCCTATTATAATAATAATAATAATCACTCCCAACATTGGTAGCACGAGAATCATTTTCATCATGGACAGTCCTCTCAACCTTGGCAATAAGGATGGAGAGGGCCAAACCATTCATATCATTCCTATCCTGCTTAGATGCCATCATATCCTCCTTCCTATGCACCACACCATATGTCACAACCATCTCTACCTCAACAAAGTCAATCATTGGCACCATTTCCTTTTCCACCACTATTTAGACCACTTCAACTACCTTCTCAACCAGTAATGAATCCAAATAATAAGGTGGTACAACTGATTCATTCGTTTGGACCATCCTCTCTTCCTACCTATCGAACCCTGCTGGTTGGGATAAATGAGCTTCAATTGAGATCGGGAAGGTTGGTTAACCAGAAAAACAAAAATAGTCCACAATTATTATTGAGGAGAAAAATGAGGAGGTAACTCTTGATCATTCGAAAAAAAATATCACCCTTCAGCTCATTCTCGTACCTTCAGATTCACCATCTTCTTCAAACTAGCCCCCATATCTAAAGCAATTGGTCATGGAGAAGAGTGACCCCGAGTCCACTTTGGCTTCTAAATTAAGGAATCTTTGTATAAAGGTTCCTTTACTTCAAGCTATCTAAGAAATTCCCATCTATACAAATTTCATTAGGGAATTATGTCTTAAAAAGCTAGGGAGGAAGAGAGTAGAACCTCAGACCATTCAGTTTGTTGGTAGAGAAGCTGAGTTGATGACAAGATGCGTATCAATGGAGAAATACAAAGATCTTGGAAACGCAATTTTTTTTTGTCCAGACAGGTGATATCCTTATCTCTAATGTATTAATAGACCTAGGGGTGGCCATCAATGTGATGACCAGGCAACCATGGAACAACTTGGGTTGGGCCATATTCTTCCTACACCCACCGTGATTGAACTTGTAGACATATCTAAAATCAAGCACGATGGAGTATTGGACGGTGTGGTTGTCTCTATAGATTCATGGGAATACCCTGCAGATTTCATTGTGCTTCATCCAAAGAATCCAGTGGGAGGACATCCTTTGGTTCTAAGACGACCATGGGTTGCCACGACTGGTGCTTATATTGGACATTGCTTCGGTGATATATACATTTCACATGGGGACTCTAAGAAAATGTCACCTTATACCCACTTGCTAGATCTATTCAGGAACTCATGGATACCTTATGGTTATATTATGATAGTAGTGATGAGGAAACCTGACCTATTTCTTCGATTTAGCATCATACCGAGTCTACCCAAGATGGTGAATTGTGAGATTTCTTGAATAATCTAGACACTATACCTAGTTTTGATACAATTCATCAGATCTTTAGTCTGGATTTTCAATAAAACTTTGATTCCCAACCTTCCTTATCCCATACTGTGGCATCCTCCTCTCGTAATCTTGAGCCTGAGACCACTCTTGTTGAAATTAGTCTAGGAAAATCCTTACACATTAGTTCAGACTTGGATTCATCTCAGCAAGAGAAACTTGTTACCTTGTTGTGAGATCATTTGGATGCATTCACTTGGAGATACGAAGAGATGAAAGGCATTCATCTTGAGACTTGTACTCATCATATCTATGTCTAGGAGGGAGCCTGACCTGTCCAACAACCCCAGAGACGAATGGATCCTGCAATAAGAGATATTGTTAAGGAGGAATTACAAAAACTCTTAGATGCTAATTTCATCTACCCCATTTCTGATAGTCAGTGGGTCTCTCCATTAGTGATAGTCCCTAAGAAAGATGGGAGATGGTTTATTTGCATTGGCTATTGAGAATTAAATAAAGCCACTCTCAAGGATTACTTTTCTCTTCCTTTCAATGATTAGGTTCTAAATACCCTTGCCAGTAAAAGGACCTTTTCATTTTTAGATGGCTTCAGTGGGTATAACCAAATCCAGATAGCACACTTAGATCAAGACAAAACTACCTTTACATGCCCTTGGGGTACGTTTTCCTACCGAGTGCTTCCTTTTAGGTTATGTAATGCACCTGCTACCTTTCAAAGGGATGTGCTGGCTACTTTTGTTGATCTTGAATGTGTTAAGATTTATATGGATGATTTTCTTGTGTTTAGTGATGCAGGAGCATTCAACCCAAAGGGAAATTATTGTAAATAATAGACATAGGGGGTCATGCATTTGTGGAATTAGTTTCCTAAATTCCAAGTCAGTTTAATATTTAGGCTTTTAAGTGTGATTAATTCGATATTCTCAAATAAATAAATAAACAGGAGAGCTTTTAGGCATAAAAGAAAATGGATGGGATCAATAAGGGATAAGAAACTTTTCTATTTTAGAACAGGGAAAAAGATGGAATAAAGCTTCAAGATGCTTTTTGCCATATGTATGCATTGCATGTAGAGTCTTAGAGCTTTTAGTTGAGTGATTCTAGATCATGCTAAGTTTTATAAATTATGTAGCCTCAAAGGCATTGAGAATAGAGAGAGAGAGAATGAGTGAGTATGAAGAATAAGAGGCCATGAATAGGCCATGAGTTCCCTTGTAAATAATTTATTTCTTAATTAATTATTTCAGTGATTTGTGTGCAGATGTATTGTCTAGAACTTTCATAGCTTTTAACATTTATCAGGGATAATATGCTGGCTTTAATATGGATTGGAATTCACTGAATGCTCTGTTTGTTCACATCACATAGCAATTCAGCTGTTGGATGGTTTGAATTCTACGGTGATGGTTTGAAAGCTTTCATATGAGATTTAATAGTCTTATGATAATTGTGAACTAATCAAGTTTCCACGAGAGAGATTTTAAAATATCTTGGTTTTGCAGGCCAACCTTGCATCAAGTGGTATCAGAGCTAGAATAATTCTATTTGAAGATTCAAGTTTTTAAGTTAATTTAATTGCATGTGATGAATGAATGTTAGATTTTGGAATTGATGAATATTGTAGCAGAGAGTGCAGTGATAAAGGAGTCTAGCAAGGGATTATAAGTGAATGTGGCAGAACCTAAAGATTCAACAGAGGTTGAATAAAGTTACAGATGAGAGAAGCCTACAGGAGCAGTAGAGGATGTTCAAAAGGTTCCAGTAGAGGACCAATGATTACCAAAAGACTAGATCCGGAGGGAAGGATTGGTGAGGTAAGTGGCAACAAGAGAGTTTGCTGTGGTAGAGGCTTCATGCAACTTATAGGTGAGGAACTCATGGTGAAGGAGATGACTACTGAAAGTCATAAAGGAGAGAGCAGAGGTTTAGAAAGAGGCCACAGTAGAAAAGAGAAGAAATATGCCAAGGCGAATGGCATAAGACAAAAGTTGACTCAGGAAGAATATGAGAAAGAGAAAGCTGAGATAGCAGTTCGTCTTGAGCTATTGATGGAGTTGTTACAGGAAAATGTGAAAGACCAGAGACATGGTTTACTGCTGAGGAAGAGAGTGAAGTGGCAGAGGCTACAACAGAAAAAAGATTTACAGAAAAGCATGCAGTTAACAGAGGTGCTGAAGGAAGCAGTCAAGACTAAAAAGTATTGTGATTTAAAAACTAATGAGTTGCACATGTTTGCAGGTACAGAACAGGGAGATGAACAAGCTTTAGAATTTGTCCAAAAAGAGTTGAATCTGAAGGTTGTTCAGATCGATGATGGAAAAATGAAGATGAAGGAGTCTAATCAGAATGTTGGACTAGCTGATGATGGGTCAAAAGTTGTCGAAGGTATAGAAAATTGTGTGAAGTTTCCAAGTTCTACTCATAATGAAATTGTTGAATTGTATAGAAAACTAGATATCCAAAGAAGAGAGTTGGAGAGACAGAGGACTTATGTGCTGGAGACATCTGAACCAGAGGAAAAAGTTGCAGATGAAGTTGCAGATGATGAGCAAAGGAATGTTGCAGAGGGACATGAAGTTTGGGCGGCAACAACAGCCATAGTGACAGCTAGAGCAACATGTGGGGTGACATTTATGGTGGCAGCTGAGACAACATTGATAGCAGCAGAAGAGGCACTGATGCCTTATGATTTTTATTCTAACAATTGTTTTGTGAGTACAGGTCTTATTGAAGATGCTGGGAAAAATCTGTTAGACGAAGAAATTGCACTGATGAGGTAGATGATTATGAAGGAATCCTGGAAGAAACCAGCAGCAGTGGAACAAAGGAGAAGCAGCAAAAGGAAGACAACAGAAGATTGCAAGAGTGTAGCTAGTGGAGCAAGGTAGCATAAAGTATGGAGACCTGGAGAAGAACAACAGACAGAAGCAACGACAAATGGAAAGTTGCAACACAAGATATGGGATCCAGGCAAACATATATCTGAACACATGATCAGGAGATCATGAAATTTTTCTACCTTGGGAGTCTGATGCAAGAGCATTAAACCCAAAGGGAAATTATTGTAAATAATAGACATAGGGGGTCATGCATTTGTGGAATTAATTTCCTAAATTCCAAGTCAGTTTAATATTTAGGCTTTTAAGTGTGATTAATTAGATATTCTCAAAATAAATAAATAAAACTAGGAGAGCTTTTAGGCATAAAATCAATGGATGTGGATCATTAAGGGATAAGGAAGCTTTTCTATTTTAGAACAGGGAAAAAAATGGAATAAAGCTTCAAGATGCTTTTTTCCATATGTATGCATTGCATGTAGAGTCTTAGAGCTTTTAGTTGAGTGATTTTAGATCATGCTAAGTTTTATAAATTATGTAGCCTCAAAGGCATTGAGAATAGAGAGAGAGAATGAGTGAGTATGAAGAATAAGAGGCCATGAATAGGCCATGATTTCTCTTGTAAATAATTTATTTCTTAATTAATTATTTCAGTGATTTGTGTGCATATGTATTGTCTAGAACTTTAAGATCTTTTAAAATTTATCAGGGATAATATGCTAGCTTTAATATGGATTTGAATTCGCCGAATGCTCTGTTTGTTCACATCACATAGCAATTCATCTGTTGGATGGTTTGAATTCTACGGTGATGGTTTGAAAGCTTTCATATGAGATTTAATAGTCTTATGATCATTGTGAACTAATCAAGTTTCCACGAGAGAGATTTTAAAAGATCCTGGTTTTGCAGGCCAGCCTTGCATCATTTGGTAACTCAATTGATGGAGCTCTTAAAAATCTAGAAAATGTGATTTTACATTGTTAAGAGGCCCATCTTGCTTTGAGTGCTAAAAAATGTAGATTAATGTGTAAAACATGAGTGGTTGTTGGTAATTTGGTCTATGACAAACGTGTTCAGGTGGACCTCGCTAAAATTGAGGTCATTATTCGTCTACCTACACCCAAAACCCAAAGGGAAGCGAGAGGTTTCTTGGGACATGCTGGTTATTACCAGAGATTCATTGAAACTTTTATAGGATTTCTACCCCCCTTTTCAATTAACAGCTAAGGATAGTGAATTCACCTAGTCCACAACTTTCCAATAATCGTTTGAGACATTGAAGGAAAAATTAGTACATGCATAAGTTTTGAGAGGACGAAACTGGTCCCTGCCATTTCATATTTCCTTTGATGCTTCAGACATTGCCATTGGCACACCCTTAGGAAAAGAGGAGAATAAACTGTCCCATGCTATTTACTACATCATTAAAAATTTGTCTTCTGCCGAATTTAACTATATTGTGACTGAGAAAGAATTTTTAGCCATTATTTTTTTCTATTAATAAATTCAGACATTACATTACATGATATGAAGTTTATGTGCATACTGATCATATATTTAATGAATAAACCTTTAACTAGCAGTAGAGTGACTAGGTGTTTACTTCTATTACAGGAATTCAATGTTACAATTATTGATAGACCAGGAAAGTCTAATGTTGTAGTTGATTACCTTTCCAGATTAAACAATCCTAGTGAAGTAATTCCCGTTGATGATGATTTCTCTGACGAGAATATTTTTGTTATTTCAAAAAAATCTCCATGGTTTGTTGACATAGCCAACTATGTAGTCACCAGAAAGACACCACCTCACTTATTGCTTGTGAAAAGCGGAATATTATTCAGAAAAGTGCTTCATATTCTTGGATACGGGGAGACCTATTTTACACTGGACCATATTTTGTTATTTGTAGATGTGTACGAGAGGAAGAAATGTTTGATATTTTAAAATCTAGCCATGATGAACCTTGTAGTGGCCACTTCGCTGATAAGAGAACTACAAATAAAATTTTAAGCACTGACTATTTTTAGCCTTCTTTGTTTAAGGATGCCAAGCACTATGTTAGGCATTGTGATAGTTGTCAATGAGTGGGTCAACCTATTCAAGCCAATGAGATTCCTTTATGTCCTCAAGTCATGACTGAGCCCTTCAAAAAATGGTCTATTGATTTTGTAGGACCCATAAACCCCACATCTTTAAATAAAAAGCATATCTTGGTTTGTATCGATTTTGTTACTAAATGGTTAGAGGCTAAAGTTATTTCTTTTGCCACTGAAAAAATTGTTGTTGATTTTTTGTTTAATGAAATTTTTACCAGATTTGTTGTTCCTAGAGAAATTGTTTCTGACAATGGACCGCAGTTTATTTCTAACTTGGTACAGGAAGTCATGAATCAATATAAGATTCAACATTGGAAATCTACATCGTACCACCCGCAAGCAAATGGTCAGGTGGAATCTACAAATAAGGTGATCAAATCCATTCTCACAAAAATAGTAAACATGCACAGGAAGGATTGGGCTAGTCAATTGCTTGAAGCCTTATGGGCTTATCGAACCACTTGGAGGAACAACATGGGGCATATACCATATGAGCTAGTGTACGGAAAACAAGTCCTTTCGCCGATTGAATTTCAAATAACTTTCAAGACTGTAGTTTAGTTGGGTCTAGATCTCTTGGAAGAATAGCAACAACGTCTATTGCAGCTAAACGAGTTGGATGAATTTCGAAGGGATGATGTTCAACAAAATATTTTGGTGCAGCAACAACACAAGAAGTGGCATCACAACTTCATTAGGAAGAAACAATTCCAACCAGGTGATTGGGTACTTCTCTATAACTCTATATTTAAACATTTTAAAGGGAAGTTCCATACTTGTTAGATGGGACCATATGAGTTGATTCAAGTTTTTGACAATGGGGTTGTAGAAGTCAAAACTATCAATGGGCGAAATTTAGTTTTCCTTGTCAATGGACATAGGCTTAAAGTATATTTTCTGTTATATACCTAGGGGGTATAATATGGGGTACCAAGGGAGGTACCCAAGGTAATAATGTAATAATGAGATGGGCCATAGTAATAAATAAGGTGGTTAACCCATATCATGTAAGGGACCACAAGTAGTTAGTAATAATGTAATGGGCCCATGGTATTAGTGGATGGTATGAGAGAACCATGGTAATGATCCATGGTATTGCATGTATGAGGCCTATATAGAGGCTAGAGACTCCACA